>JAVYIG010005838.1:0-128945 GCA_035222895.1 Strongylocentrotus droebachiensis
CCATTCAGGTGCGTGGTCACGAATTCCAATGGATGACAATACATTAACAAGAATACGATGGTCCACAGTATCAAATGCTGCCGACAGGTCTAATAACACTACTGCTGTGATCCTACCAACATCCATTTCTGTCAGGATGTTGTTGGACAGGTTGACGAGCAGGGGTCTCAACACTGTGATTTGCACGGTAAGCTGACTGGTGATTGTCGAGTAGATCATTCTCCTGTAGGTAATCATACAATCTAGAGAAGGCTACCCGCTCCAGAAGTTTCGACAAGTAAGGTAGATTCGAGACTGGACGATAGTTCTGGAGACATTCTGGATCTAATTAAGTGATGTTTCAGTTATATGATTTCTTCAAAAAAAAAATCTGAACAACTGATTGGTTTTGAATTGCTTTCCCTTGAAAAGTGAGGGTTATAACATTTATTACAAGCCACCCCCTTCAAAATGTGGGGGATGTATACCCTTCCCCCTGGGTTTTACGCCCTTGGTGCGTGGTTACACAAGTGTGGCAGACATGCCCAGTGATATATCTACTCAATTCCGATAGCTCCAATCTTCAAGAATGTTGTGCCTCCACCACTTCGAAGTGTCCGAAGTGGTGGAGACACAGTCTCTTAGAACTATTATTTTTGTTTGCATCCGTCTCCATTAGTATCAACACCTTCTCTTTCCTCGTCAACCTTCAATGTCACCCTAGACACCAATTCTCCTAATTGTTTTTTCTTCCTCACCCCCTTCTCTCACAATCTCTCTTTCTCTCTCTCTCTCTCTCTCCCTCTCTCTCTCTCTCTCTCTCCCCTCTCTCTATATATATCTCTCTCTCTCTCTCTTCTCTTTTTCTCTCTCTCCCCTTCTCTATCCCCTTTCCTCCCCTCCCCACTCCATATATTTTCTCTCTTTCCCCCTTTCTCTCACTCTCCCCTCTCTCCCTTCCCCCTTCTTCCCCTCCCTTTCCTCCCCGCCTCTCCTTCTCTCTTTCACTCATTACCTTACTCTCTCCCGTCTGTTCTACTCTCTATATTAAGGATATTTATTACATTGTATTTTGCATATTGCTAATTGCCTCTACGCGCAGTTAAAATTATGTATTATCACAGTTCGCTGACATTATGATAAATTTGTAATGGATTTATAAGAATTCTCTACAATGAACAATTTTTGGTTTCAGAATCTATCTATTCCAAACATGGCTCAAACTCTTTTTACTCTCTCTCTCTCCTCCTCTCTCTCTCCTCTCTCTCTCTCTCTCTCTCTCTCTGTTCTTCCTATAGCTTCGGGGTCAAGTATGACAAATCACGTTGGGTTTGCACACATGATAACCGTTCAAATCCATTATATTCCAAGACCATTGCTCCATTACCTCTTTTGGAGACCTGGTAGGAACGATCCTGATGATCTTCATGTGTGCAACCCGACGCGTTTAGAGTTTTTGTTTGTTTTTTCTACTTTTTTTTAATTTTTTTTTTTTTTATTGTTGCTGTTATTTCAATATTTCGATGCTACTCTCTCACTCATGTAAAATCACTTTATGATGTAAAATTATAAGCCATATGCTCGTATTGTTCAGTTAATATAATATTTTGTCCTTAATTGTTTACTTTTGGATAAAATGCAAGAGACTTGCAAAATTTTTTGTTTTGTTTATTTTGGCGCTAATATGTTGAAGAATTTATTCTTTCCTTTTTCTCTTCCCCTTCACTATTCTTCTTTCTATTGCACTCCACTAACTTGCACTCCGCGCAAAAGCCTCTCTCTTTCAAACATTATATTAGGTTCACATTTAAATGAATAATCATGATTTGTTACATGACCAGTCTCTAATTGAACACGATAGTGACTATTTTACTATTGATGAATTTATTGCGAAAATTAAGATTACACTAAACCAATTTAATCATGAATTGAATAAAGGTAGTAATAATGATATTGATAATTTCAGTTTAATTCACTTTAATGCTCGTAGTTTGAATAAAAGTTATGATGATTTAAACACACTTTTTTCTGTAATTCCTGGGTTTTAATTTTTCTGTAATAGGTGTCACTGAAACGTGGCTTTAACGCAAACTCCCCTCCTGTATTTAATCTTGATAATTATACTATGGTCCGTGCTGACCGCAAAGAAGGTAGAGGTGGCGGTTTGTAGCTATTTATTTACGTAATCAGTTAAATATTCAAATACGACATGATATTCATATTGAAGGTGCAAGAGGACATTTTTGTTGAAGTTATAAATGATTTTGGTAAAAATATTTTAATAGGCGTAGTTTATAGACCTCCTAATAATCGGATAGAGACATTTTTAGATAATTTAGATGAATCTCTTCATACAATAATTGGTGAAAATAAAGATGTTTATTTAATGGGAGATTATAACATAAACATTTTACCTCCTCTTCATAATAATAGTTTGAAATTAAATAACATTCTATTATCTTACTCGTTGCATCCTCATATTAATAAACCCACACGGATTTTCGAAAACATCTTCAACCTTAATTGACAATATATTCTCAAATAATGTTAATAAGGAATGTTTAAATGGTATTTTGTATTGTGATATATCTGACCACTTGCCTATTTTTAGTATTATTAAGCAGACAATTAATGTTCATAGATTATTGAACAATACACTAAAAATGCATAGAAAAGAAAATTCTTCTAATATTGATTCTTTAAATATTGATTTATGTCAAGAGAGCAATGGCTCGATGTATTTGAGGAAAATGATGTTGATAAGGCTTACGAAAAATTTAATCATAAGCTACAAAAGTATTATGATAAAAATATTCCACTTGTTCGAACAAAATATAAAAAAGTTAAAAATCCATGGATCACTAAAGGAATTTTAAAGTCGATAAAAACTAGAAATAAACTTTATAAGAAAAGTCTTTAAAAAAGATGAGTGATGAGAATTGTAGCAAGTATAAAATTTATAGAAATAAATTAACTTCAATAATTCGACTTTCACGTAAATTACATTATTCAAATAAAATAGACATGAATAAGACAAGTAATGCTTCAATATGGCAAATTGTTAAAGATATGATTGGTTCTAAAAAATAATACTCCTAAATCATTTTTTAAAGATGGTCAGGAAATAAATAATCCAGTAAAAAATTGCAAATATGTTTAATTCATATTTTAATGATATAGGTCCAAATTTAGCATCAGAATTTAATATTGATCAAAATAGTTATAAAACAATATTTGGATGAACCATTTTATAAATCTTTATTTTTTACGACCAACATCCTCTCACGAAATTATTAAAGTTGTACAGTCTTTAAAATCCACTAAATCTACTGAGTGTGAATCTTTTGAAAAAAATTATTTATAATATTGTCTCTCCAATAACATATATTTTTAATTTATCGATCACACTTGGTGTTTGTCCAAATATATTGAAAATTTCTAAAATAATCCAATATATAAAAAAGATGATTCTTCATTAGTAAATAATTATCGTCCTATTTCCCTTTTACCGGCTGTCTCAAAAATTCTTGAAAAAATTATTTATGAACGACTTTATGATTTTTTAAATAGTAAATGATTTACTTGTTCCTAATCAGTTTGGTTTTAGAAAGCATCATTCGACAGATCATGCAATTATTCAACTTTATGATAAAATTATTACATCATTGGCTAATAAGGAACACAGTGTAGGCATTTTTATGGACCTGAGTAAGGCATTTGATACTATTGATCATAAAATATTGACTGATAAATTACAATTTTTATGGAAGTAAGGGGTATTGCTTTATCATGGTTTAAAAATTATTTGTTTAATAGAGAACAGTATGTATACTTTCAATCTAAAGAGTCGAGTAGATTACCTATAACTTGTGGCGTCCCCTCAGGGATCGATTCTAGGTCCTTTATTATTTTTTGTTATACGTTAATGATATTGTAAAATCATCTAAACTTTTTAACATTTATATTGTATGCAGACGACACTAATGTATTTTATTCTCATTACAAATTTAGACACACTTACGTCAATCTTAAATGTTGAATTATCTAAAATATATGTTTGGTTTAAGTCTAATAAGTTATCTTTAAATTTTACTAAAACAAACTTTATATACTTTAGAAATGTTCATTCACCAAAAGTAAATTGTAGATTATATATTAATGATATTTTGCTTTTAGAAAAAAAATTCTGTCAAATTTTTGGGGATAAACCATTGATTCTAATTTAACTTGGTCCGATCATATACATAATATATTGAACGCTGTTTCTAGGAACATTGGAATATTATATAAATTGAAATTATTACTAACTCCCAAATCTCTTTTTATGATTTATAATGCTTTTGTACTTTCGCATATTAATTATTGTAATATCGTATGGGGAAAACTGTTGTAAAACTAAAAATTAATTCACTTGAACTTTTACAAAAGAAAGCTCTACGAATTTGTACACAATCTGATTATTTAGCACACACTACACCTATTTTAAAACATTGAAAACTCTCAAAGTAACTGATATGCACATTTTTCAAACAGCTATTTTTATGTATAAATATGTCTCCAACTTACTTCCTAAGTCTTTCATGATTTTTATATTCATAATGTTAATGTACATTCGTACCCCACGAGGCCTCTATGGATTTTCATTTAACTAACCCTAAAATTGTTTTGGCACAAAAATCAATAAGACACAATGGACCCGATGTGTGGGAACTCCTTGCTCATAACATTAAAAATTATGTACAACACTTGTTTCCTTTAAAGTAAAGATGAAAGAATATTTATTGATAAGGTAATGAAAATTAGATTCTGGTCATAATATACTACATTGTATTTTGTTTTAATATTCATTGTTTATTTGTATATAAAAAGAAATTATTTTGATAGATTGAGGAGCTCGCGCAGTGCACTCTTCACTTTGCACAGCACTCTCTTCACCCGCTCTTTCTTCTTGTCTCCTCTCCTTCTTTTGTAAGGCCGGTATCATTTCAAGCTCTGCTTACGATATCGGTCTTCTGCATTCTCCCCCTTTTCTTTCTTTTCAAATACGATTAATTGTACTATTGATTATTTATATTTATTATTTATATGAATTACTACTTGTATTACTTATCATTATATTGCTAAAATGTATTCATTGTTATTTTTGTTATTGTTTATGGAAAATGCAGAATAAAAAACTTGAAACTGAAACTGAAAACCCAGGCCATCGCGATGTCCTTGATAATGGCTGTTTGGTCTCTCTTAATGCACACAGAATTATTGAGTTTTTTATTCATTATTTCACGAAATTGAGTTAGAAGGAAATGAGGATGGCCATATTCCATATCTATGACGTCATGGTCAGGCCGTCCTTTCTCACACCTCCTATAAATTTATTTATATGTACGAGAGTATAGATCGCGGGCGTTAAATTTCTCTCGTGCCTTTTCACCAATCTCTCTGTTATGACCAACTATTTTCATCGCTTGTTTTCTGTCGACTCCATATTCTTCCTGTGTTGCCTGCTCTTTCACTTTCACTTTCCTTCCACTCTATCTTTATTTCTCTTCCTCTTACAGATTCTTGTTATCTATCCCCCTTTCCAGAATATATCTTCCCATCCAGTGGCGTAGACAGGTTCGTACACCTGGGGGGGATGACTCAGGGGCGGATCTAGCTTTTTGCTAAGGGGGGGGGGGTGACCAAAATAATGACGATGCGGAGCATCGTCCACGAGCCGCGAAGCGGCGAGCCGATTTTTTTTTGGGGTGTTTATTTGAACCCCGTAAGTGATGTTTTCCTGGCATCTATTAACACAATGGAGACCATAAAAAGCAGTGCATGATAACGTCTTTTTAAATCAGTAACAGTTAAATACAGTTATATCCAGAGTTATCATGTGTTTGGTTAAGTTACCAGATGATTTGAATATCTTCTCACAATATTTGCACTTGAAAGGGTTTCTCTCCAGCGTGCGTTCTTTTTTCTTTCTTTTTTTTTTTTCTTTTTTTTCATTTTTTTTTCCTTTTTTTGTGTTGTTTGTTTTTTTTGGGCCGCCTAAGGGGGGGGGGTTTAAACCCCCTAAACCCCCGTAGATCCGCGCCTGTTTAATCTTGTGGTTATCTTGTGGTTTCCAAACCACAAGATAACCACAAAAATACTTGTAAGATTTTCCTTTTTTTTTACCGTCTGAATTGGCTTTCACCGTGTGAATGCGGCTAATAACAATAAACACAATTACAATAATGATGAGGATTATTATTATCATCATCATAATTATTATTATTATTAATATTATAATTGTTATCATTATTATTATTACTATTATTATCATCATTATGACTTATTAAGGTAAGCAAATATCATTCCCCAAAACCTGGGGGGATGATTGTACATGCCCATCCCCCTCATCCCCCCCCCCCCCCCCCCCCCCCCCCCCCCCCCCGTTGTCTACGCCCCTGTTCCCGTCTGTTCTTGCATCATGCCTTCGTTCTCTTGTGATTTAGAGAAAATCAATGCACATGTGTGTTTCGTTTTGTGTAGGGAATTGCAACTTTTCTTTAGCAGTTTCATATCAGTACATAATACTGCTTTAATATTCCTTCAATACCTTATTTTGTTTTCCTATAAAAGTGTGGAATGGCTGCATAAATATATACTTAAAACATATTAAATCTCTAAATGGGGAGGAGAGGGAATCCCACTCTGTTAGGAGTGATATTAGGGATCCCCTCGTTTTTTAAAGTGTAAATCTACTCTAAAAATAGTGAAACCACGATATAAAAGAGTGTAATCCAGTCATAAACGAAAAATTACAACTACTAACTTGGAATGGATTCCGCTAAGTAGATTGAAATACCCCCAAAAAATAAGCCCCCGATCTGACTCTAAAAATAATGGATTTCCACTCCTATGCATTAATACCTCAGTCATGCCAACAAGACCGACACCAGACCGACAACAGACCGAACAACAAATTACATTACCCAAAATTAGTCAGTGTGGAGTCGGTTCTGGGTGTTGTGACTTTGGTACCTGAGAGTAGAGAATGGTGCGAGGGTCACATCTTCTTCTTCTTTTCCTTTTTCTTTGTCTCCTTCTTCTCACCAATGCACGATTTATCCACACTCCAGACAACGTTCGGTGTTTCTTTTAGTCAAACAATGATGTCGACATTTCCAATTGTAACGCTTTATCGCTCCAGACAAATTGTCTACCATTTAAAGGCTGTCTCCTCTCTCCTCCCCCTTTCTTTCTCTCTGTTTCCCTCCACTCTCAACTATGAGCTGTACAAGCCCAAAGTACAATTTCCCCAGGCCTGTAGATATATATATTCACCCCTCAACCATCAATTTTAGAAAAATAGAAAATGCCTGAGTCCGTCAAGAAAATGATAAATGACAACACTTAATACATTATTGTCGTTTCGGCGGATATTTATACTTATCACTTCTCCCTTCCGATCCATTATGTTTTTTGATGTTAGTTTTGATGTAGGGTGATCGGATCGGTCGGCATATTATGGAATTATGTTTTCCGTATACGTCTCTTTAGATGAATCTGTGCCATTTTCGCATTATATTGAGCGTCTCTTTATTATGACAAGACAGATGAGTTTTTGGAGGGGCGACATGAACACATCTCGAAGATGTCTTATCAGAAAATTCATAACTCTCTCTCTCTCCTTCTTCTTACGGTGTAAATAATTGTAGGCTTTTAAAATGTATAATTTGAAAAATAATTCAATTAAATTTGATTAAGTTTATAATTTCTTAAACTTTTGTTGCATTCATTATATCAAGTGCGTATATCGTGGATATAGATAATTCCTTGTCCTTCCAACTGAGGTTTATCTGTTTATCCTTAAAGGTAAAGACCAGTATTGGTAACGCCCCAATTTCAAAAAATGAAATGGAAGCTCTCATTACCAATCATGTGAAAGAATATGTTTTGACTAATACATGATGATAAAAAATTTGCCGGGAAACCGCCTACTAATTCATATATTTGGTAAATTTATTTCTCTCATGGTCGTGTGAGAGAGTATAGGGTAGTCCCATATACATCTTTCTGTGTATAGTGCTTGTAACTTTACGAAGAATGGGCCAAATTTCTTATCATTTTGATGATTCCAGAACCTTGCAGATGCTAGATGCTAGATGATCAACCTTTTCTGATCGATTCCACAACGTTTCTTTCACAATGCAATCGCATGACCATTACTGGTCTTTACCTTTAAAATATATTTCTCAATGTTATTATCGAAATGAGGAAACATTTAGTATAATATGAGAAACTTGTCTTTGGAATATTTGTCAGCTTGTTTCTTAATTTGTATATTTATAAATTGCATTTTTTACCATCTGGTGATTATACTTGCTTTATTTTTGGCAAAATTGCACCCCGGAGGGAGGGGGTGGGCTTTACTCACGTTTGATGGAATAGTGTGGCATTATGAAATCGATTATATCAGCTGGATATACAAGTTATGCTTTTTTCAAAGAGGTAATTTATACTATTGCTTTTCTGTCATGAAAGATTAGATATTACCTTCCAATTCTATTTCAAAAAACAGTCTTTGGAGTTGATCATTCCATTGTAATTTGAAGAGAAAACGTATAACATGTCGTATCATAATTAGCTGTCGTACCCACAAGCAAATGTTGCATATGATTGATGACAAAACCTTCATGGTGTTGAAATTTAAAGATAACTACCTCTGTTATATACGTCACAGGATGACATTTGTCATTATAATCTAGATATGAATAACAAATCGTTGGATGGGGAGGTTGTGTAACCACTACTACAGACGCCGTATAGACGTCCATACTTTATTTGTTATCGCTTTTTTTTTTGGAGACAATATACATGTACATAATGCGGCATTGATTGGTTTCTTTACCTATTTCTTTAATTCAATATACTTGCAATTCATTATTATTTTGTTGTATCTTGCTATGCTGTGCTATTTATCTATGTAAAGTCACATGGATTGGAAAAGAAGACTTTGGATTATCCAGTTAATCTTGTTTTTTCCCCTTCATCCACGTGACTCATTTCAAATCTTTCTGTTGTTTTGAATTCACCGTTTCTTGATTTTGTCTTTGCAGAATAGATAATAATTAAACAAACGACGCATATAATCCCCTTCGTTTGATTACATCTTTTGTGAAATATGGAATAAATTGTAGGCCTACCCCTTTTTAATCAAAATGGTTAATGATTGATGACTCTGCAACAAAACTCTCCCTTTATATCACTTTATTATATAGAAACATGAAACAAAAACTAACTTAATCAGAAAAAATAATATTTATTTCATGTATAATCTTTATAACAAAGTGATATAAAGGAAGAGTTTTGTTGCACTGTCATCAATCATCTATACCATTTGATGATTGCAAGTTTTGACATTGATCATATTCATTATATTCATTAAATGATTAAAAGGTCGCTGTTGAATAATCCCTTGTTCTTCTTCTGTTATTCAATGTCACTATCAATTCGTCTTTTTGGAGCAAGAAGGACGCTCATTTTTTGTAAAGTTATTTGAGTTAATGCCCTTCTGGCTCTCAACAGACGAATGATTATGCAATAGTATGTTTTCATTATGGAAATCATGTGGCTTTGATGTCAGCGCAGTATGTTCTTTATCCTTCAATAAAATGGTGGTCCAGACATAATTATTTTCTTTATTTTGTTGCTTTTTTCACCTAATTGCTAAGAAAGCAAAATGAAACGTAAATGAGCAAGTAAGGGTACACTTTTACTTGCTCCCCCTTTTTACTGAAGCCCCCCCCCCCCCCCAAAAAAAAAAAAAGAAAAAAGAAAAAAGAAGAAGATAAGCCTGGAACCCGTTATCAATAATTCTTCCTGCGGAGACATTTATTTTCGCCTTCTGCAATAATAAAACAAATATTTTAAAAAAAAAATGTTTTATTTTTTATATACCCATTTTCATGAAATGATTGTATCAGCATGAATTTATTCTTGATATGTGATTATTAACTTTATCTATCAAGAATAAATAACATTGTCACAATTATTTTTATGAATAGAGGTAAGAAACGATTATTCCAACTTTATGGGAAACAGTGTATATTATTCATGTATAACAATTCAAATATACTACGTTATCCCTTTGTCATATATTTCCATGTATGTTCTCCATTACTTTGTAGTGACTAAATGAGTATGTTCAGAGCGTGCATGTGTTTCTCATAACTATGTGTTGGGTTTCTTTTGCGTCATTTTTAATGCATGATATTTCCTTCTCTTTTTTTTCTCACCGACCGTCCTCGGGCCAAAATATTGCACAGGCCTGGAAGTACATCCCCGACAGGGGGAGCTTACGTTGGCGAATTGTGTCCCTTCTTGCACTCTAAGAGCGTAATGGATACACCTTTGCCCTCGATAATGTTGTCGCCCATGGCTTGGCAACTGCATAAATATTCGTACATTAAGCAAGACAGTGACTGCCATCTATTTATAATTTTGATGAAGTGTTTGTTAAAATACGGACGTCTTTGGGTCTCCTTGTAATCAAATGAAAAAATATCTGAAGAAGACCATCATCTTCGAATGTTATTTTGAGAAGTTTCGTGAGCTTAGAGAAGGAAACTCGGAAGACAAAGAAATAAAGAGTGTAAAACTATAGGTACATGAGGAGGTGAGAACGAGAGAAGGAAATAAAGATAAATTAGTTTATTTTCTCAATGAAGTACAATCTTCAGGAATAGCACACATGTAGACAGGGAAAAAAACAGAACCTTTTCGCAAAAAGGACGATTGCATGGGAGAAATAAAGGTACAGAAATGGAGTGGAAGAGAAGAAGAAATGAGAAAAAGGAGAAATCAGAAAGGAATGGGGAAGGGAGAGAGAGAGAGATAGAGGGGAGAGAGAGAGGGGGAGAGAAAGAGAGAGAGAGAGAGTGTGTGTGTGTGTGTGCGTGTGTGTGTGTGTGTGTGTGTGGTGTGTGTGCATGTGTGCGTTTGCGTGGTTGTGTAAACATTATTTTTAAAAGAAGAAAAAGATACGTTGGAACTAATAAAGAGTTAATAAGAGAGAGAGTTACTATAGAATGAAAGAATACATAATTATAATGAAAATGGAGCTGAGAAGAGGTGAGGGAAAGAGATAGAGACAGAGGGATGGAGGGAGGGAGAGAGAGAGAGAGAGAGAGAGAGAGAAAGAGAGAGAGAGAGAGAGAGTGTGTGTGTGTGTGTGCGTGTGTGTGTGTGTGTGTGTGCGTGCTCTCACCTCAGCATTCTTGTGGGGTTTTATGTGCGCTTCACATACCCCTTGTGAGGCATTTTTACTTTGTGGGGTATTTTTTCAGGACCCCACAGAGTAAAGTCTTTCAAATGACTGTATATTCGGTGTCCTATGCCCTGCGGGGCATTAGAAGTGGTACCCCATAAATGACATTTTGTGAGCGTGTGCTAAAACTTGCACACTTTTTTATGGTAACATCGTAAGCACACCGCCGGGTTGTTATCGCCAGGTTGTACATACCCCACTAGTAGGGGACCACAAGGTATATCTGGAACGCACATAAATACCCCACAATCAGGTGCCCCACAAAGGCCCTGATGTGAGAATGTGTGCGTGTGTGCATGTGTGCGTTTGCGTGGTTGTGTAAACATTATTTTTAAAAGAAGAAAAAGATACGTTGGAACTAATAAAGAGTTAATAAGAGAGAGAGTTACTATAGAATGGAAGAATACATAATTATAATGAAAATGGAGCTGAGAAGAGGTGAGGGAAAGAGATAGAGACAGAGGGATGGAGGGAGGGAGAGAGAGAGAGAGAGAGAGAGAGAGAGAGAGAGAGAGGAGTGTAAAATCAAGAAGGGTTCAGAAACAGAGCAAGGGCAAGAGTCCGTGCTTTTGAATATACTTATGTTTGTAAATCAAATAAGGCGAGTGAAAATTTGATAAGTGAGGGATTTCGACCTACGGTTACATGGTTCCATTATTCTGGACGTTATTACCAAGCAGGTTTCATCCGTGATTGGATTGTGCATG
This sequence comes from Strongylocentrotus droebachiensis, assembly GCA_035222895.1. Lineage (NCBI taxonomy): Eukaryota > Metazoa > Echinodermata > Echinoidea > Camarodonta > Strongylocentrotidae > Strongylocentrotus > Strongylocentrotus droebachiensis. Next base: position 11,989 of record JAVYIG010005838.1, read on the forward strand.
TGTGACAAATCAAAAATTGGCGACGGGGATCCGGAACAGGTCTACAAATGATTTTTTTTAAAATAAATATTTCGTAGAATTCTTTGCCTTGCACGTAGGCAGTTGAAATTTAATATCGGTCAATTTTTAGCCCCTTGACTGATGAAGAAAATGAGTCTCTATTTATTATGGACATCTGAACGTTCGTCTCGGCCATCGAATTTCAAGTACATGTAAGTTTGAGTTCGTTGGTCTCGGCCAATCTGTATGGTGTCTTCGAATAGCTTTGGTTACCAGTGCATAATATATAGTTTGTCCATTTCTAAGTCGTCGGGTAGTTCTTAAAGATCATCACTCACACCAAAGGCAACATACATAAACTGTATTGTGTAGATCAATGATTTATTATCAAAGGTTATTTAAACATGCCAATTATATGCATTCGATCTCCCCATTGCTTTGAGCAATCAAGGAATATTCTGATAATTTGTATAATTATTAATTATGAACTTATAATTTCATCTTAGAATATCTAGATATTATATTTCTTTCAAAATAGCAAAAATGTAATACATGTTAAGAACAAATCACATTATCTAATTTATCATCTAATATAGACTGCTATCATATTAACTCATCTTAGATAAACTCTGATATACTTACAAACACTTTGGCATCAGGTGCTATTTAAACATAAATGTTAAAATGGTATCAGCGTCTTCTACCATAATTTCTATTCACGGATTCAATAATATATATGATTCAATGCAAATGTTATAATGCCATAAATTACCAATATCATACAATAGAATTAAGAAGAAGAAAATAACTTATGAAAGCTGCTTGGAAACTTAGGTACAATAAATAATCAAAATCACACAAAGAAGCATTTAAACATTTTCGAAACACATTTTGCAGATTTGATTAACAAATAGAATGAACAAATTCATGTATTTCGTAATGTGCAGAGCATGCTTGATAATCAAAGCTTGCACAAGATAAATCTGACATGGCAGCAACTCACGTATGCAATTAATACAAATAAATCGTACAACTTTAACAGATTTTGTACTTTCAGAAGAAACATCCATAACACTTAGGACATTATGTATAACTATAATTGCATTGGCGGATCCAGGAGGGGGCGTTCGTTTCATGGGCACCAACCCTTTTTGTATGTGTATGCTTTATGGGGTTAGTCTTTGACTGGAAGGCATGTGCAAACCTTATCTGTGCGTGTTACGTGGTGATGTGGGGGGGGGGGTGGGTTAGGAAACAGAGGAGAATTCTCCATCCACTCCCTCCCCTGGATACACCACTGCAGGATCCGTTGAACGTCACCGTACAGTTACCTTTGAGCAAACCACAGGTTTTGTTTGAATAACAAATACGTTAAAACTGATACCCCTCTCCTAGAACTGCCGGTCCTCTTCAAATTTCAATCAATTTCTTCCGACAAACATTTACCTAAATTATCGAAACCACTTCCAGAATCTATTCAGAAATCACACGAAGTCACGGGCGTGCAATCAACGTATGCAAGTTATACATTATTAACCAACGGAAGTGAATATGAACAAGAGACCAATCCAGGATACCATAAAAATCTCATCGACCGTCTTAAAACGTTCCGTGGTTAGAAAAATCAAACAATGTGCATAAAGACAGGGTGCTTTCCCCCTAAAAACTAAAATAAACGGACTATTAAACTTCCAATAATGAAATGCAGTTTTTTCCGGCACAAGTATATGGAGAATCTTTTCATTTCAGCTTTTGGCAAGCTGTAAGAAATTTCAGATTGAATACAAACGTATTATTCAACACACATTTTTTTTTATCAGGCGTTTTTAAAGACTTGTTAAACACAGACATTAAACTAGTTTTTCATTTTGCTGGTTGAAAATCAAGAACCGATGAACAATTCAGATTAAATTTCAGTTAATGCGGAAAGGTATAGATTTATTTACTTATTACCAAAACCTTATTTTTTCACCCTCACCAACAGCAAAAATATCTAGAAGGGTCAGATCAAGAATCATTTTCGTGAGGAGGGGAGGGGGCAAGTATGTTTTAAAAGATATTCGACGAATGAAACAAAACATTGCAAAATTCTTTACACAGAAAGAAACTTGCGTTTGTTACAATTCATCAGCAAAAATAAAGTGTCACGCTTGCCCCTTCCCCCTCCTCGCATACTGCCCATATACAATTACATTACCTTGCTATCAGTTAATACATTTCGATTCCTCTCATTAAAACATGATTATTCACCCCCAGTCCTCGGGAAACGAGACATAATGGAAATCTGAAATTGTAATTACAATATGTCTGCTAAGCTATGGTGGTTTCTTATGCTATATAGCCTTAATTAATGAAATCCATTATTGCATTACCGGCCAGGGGACCCATGTAATGACATCCTAGGAGGGTTAAGACCTGTTTCTTCTTGGCCCGGGGACAATGGAGGAGGAGGAGGAGGAGGAGGTTGGAAGTGGGAGGGGCAGACCCCTATAGCTTAGGAGAGCTGATGGCATCTTGCAAATGTACGGCAATGCGGTTGAAAAGAGCATTTTTTTTATACGGAAATATTGGAGAAAGACAAAAACCTTTACAAATTCTGATGCACTAATATATTGCTTCAAATGGGAGAGTAAGTTACGAAACGAGATTATAATCAGCAAAGAAAAGTGTGAATTATTATACCAATCGCTGTCATTGAATTGTAAACCGATGCGTAAAGAATCATGAATATGATACTCATTCAGTTGTGAGAACTAAGATGTATGACTTTCCAGGGCACCTTTATTTGTATATCCAAACCACTAGTGTTGCTTTCTATGTATAACACCTACAGGAAAATGTTTAAGTGCTCATGCATTTTAATAATTGCGGTAAGATTTCCACTCTCTCTCCTTGGCACATGTCTATCCATTATTCTTGTTTTCAATGCGGTAGATAAGAGGGTAATGATATACATTTACACAAAAGCTACGGAGGTTGATGCATGCCTAACTTGAATCCCTTTTTGTTGGGGGGGGGGGTGGGGTGCATTACTTTTAGAAGAAAAAAACTCCACATTATTGCGCTTTAACTTATAATTTAAAGCTATTTGCATAATGTTTAATTTGTGGTATTTTACTCATAAGAATAGGATATCAAGATAACCTTCTTAGAATGTAAGGATTGTCTTCTACGATTCTGTACCCGTCAACGGAAGGTTAGCATCACGAGGAGAGAAAAGGGTTGGATTACATTTGATTATGAAGACCGCCCCAATCCCTCCCTCCTCCCCCCCCCCCCCCCTCCCCCCCCCCCTTTCCCACGATCTAGACAAGAAGCCCATTTACCCTCAGTTTGGTTAATGGATCATACTACACGCAACGGACGACAGAGCGAGCTCTTTTTAAGTGAAAACTCGAAAACCTCTTTTTGAGAGAAGCGTTTATCTTCAGGCTCTCCGTATTTTCGAGCAGTGTCCAGACGGAAAACTTTAATGCACCATCGCCTACATGGTTAATAAGTGTGCAGGTCGGTTAACATTGCCGAAATATTTCATTGCAGTGCAGGAATTTCCATCTAAATTCCTTTTTTCCCAGTTTGAGGTGCACCCCTAATTCCTAATATCCCCATGTTGTGCACAGAGTGTAATTATGCTGACGCAAGACGCCGTCTTTGACGCGACACATGAGAATAATATCGTCCTAAAAAATTACTGAATGCAAGACTTGACCTATATTACGGGGGCATGCACTAACTACTGTTAATATAGGCTTGATTAAGGTAAGTAATAAGGCCAAATAAATTTGATTCCCAATTTCTCGTCCACTCCTCTTTCTTATGGCGGCCCGCCTCGATTGTTGTTTTGTTATTTGATATTTCGTTCAAAAATGAAACCAAATAACAATCGGAGGACCATAGACAGTTACGTGATAAAATCATAAACTAGTATAATGCATTTATTGTTTTTTGAGCCGCTGAAGTACATGAACAAACAGAAATAATACGAAGTATTAAAAACAAATCGAACTCCCTCCTCCTCATTTTGGAAAAATCCGGACAAGAAACTAGGAATTCATTTCAATTGGTCTACCGACTCTACCGCAATCGAAATGACGCCTCGCACACACTCAAGGTGGCTAAGCACGAGCAAATGACGCTGTACACGCAGACTTGATTAAAACACAGGCAATGTTAACGTATCTGCACGTTAATAGAAATGTTCCATAATGGCTCGGCCTGACCTATTTTCCCCCCAAATCAAGCAGAAGTTTTCTCCAATTTTTCCCTTATATTTTTTTCTAACTTCGAAAAATCGCCAGTAGACATCATTCCCCTTTCTATGCCCTCGATAGAATTGAAAGCTATAAAAGTAATTAAACGCTCAATAAAAATGTCATTTCCAATTTTCCAGGCAATCGATTTTAATGCATGAAACAACGTCATAATTATGTTTTGGTCATATCCTGGTAAGACGAAAGTATGTCCACGAGGTTTTTAAATTAATTCCTCGCGTAGTAAGTGGATTATTTCGATTGTGTTATGGCTAAAGGACTTTGGTTTAATCGGGTGTCTATAGTAAATAGATTATCGGGATTTGTAGCACAAAGCAAATTCAACAGATTTAAAGATATCGTTCTTTGCTATTCAGTGGATAAATCGTTTGGTTAATGTTATTTGAAGTGAAACAAGAGAGAATTGAAATCATCATTTGTTTAAATCTATATAGAGATAAAATAACTCATTACTATTAAGTTGTGATTTGCTTAACTCTAAGCTCTTTCTTGTACCACTTGCACATCTATACAGATATTAACAATGATAACATATCATAAATTTGTAGAGTACTGCAGTTGTATCTGCATTAAAATGACACAAACAATTATTTATCTTAAATAAAATATGATAGGAAATTTGGCATATCTTTAGAAACAAAAATTTGTATTGCATTCAATCTTCGAGGATTCTAATTTTGCCAATCCTATTAAAGAAATAATTTTAAAGTCTTTCATACTTTCGATCTGTCAAAAACACTTTTCTGTTACCCCATTTACATTCTTTCTCGGGGAGTAAACAGTAAGAAGTAATGGAAGAGGAAAATATTGTTTACATTGCATTAGATACTGATATAGTCAGTAATACTGTATGACAAAAACTCATTAATACAGAATGTAGGATTCTTTTACTTTTTATGTCTAGCAAGCCAAGAGTTTCAGGTAGTTTGAGTTCGAGAGGGAAAATAGGTCAAATCGACTATGAATTTAGCGATTATTTTTATATGTTCACTCTTTTTGCAATAGATGTCTTGCAATGAAATGAAGTCGCGAAAACTGAAATCACACTTTGCCATGCATTTGTCATTGCATGTGCGACACGTTATCAAAATCTCAGCAATAATGGCGAAAGAATTACTGCTCTTCTCTTATACGCTCGTTGCGCACACAAGGTGTAATTCCGTTCAACTTGCGCTAATCGAGTCTGTGAAAGCAATTAGCCAATACGCTAGTAATTTAATATAATGTGTGCAATGTGAATGTTCCGACCATCATCATCGGTGACACCTACAATTTACCCGACAAAGGCCGCACAAATCGCTGACGCAGCCTTACGTCAGACGACGCATAAAGCCCGTTGCACACAAGCGTCATTTCGATTGCGTTAACTTGCGTTAATCATGATAATCCTGCAATCAGCCCATGCGCTCGTAATTCAATGCAATATTATGTGCACTGTCTATTTTATAATCACCTTCGTATCTCTCTCACATGCGTCAGATACTGTGCCACTCGCTGACGTAATTCTAAGTCAGAAAATATGAGGGATAACTGTATTATAAGGATATGCCCGAATGTAAGGTGTGATCGAAAGTCTCTTTAATCTTTATTACTTCTTAAAAGATGAACTTCTGAATTCTACGTCATCTAGTTAAGATGTGAACGTATTATAAGCACCTTGAATTATACTACGCTTTTGTCCTCCCTCTCACTCCTGATTCGGTTGGCAGACGGCAATCACCAAAGAATCTCGTTTTCAAAAGAGTATTCATGAAGCAAGCAGGAAGGCCGAGGTAATGGTGTTTACTTATTCCATGTTTCCTCTTTCTCCTCAAATCTCCTTTTTTCCCATCAATTTTCATCTCGTCAATTTAGCAGCGAACGTGGCCAAAAAAACAACCCCTTGTTGGGAATGCATCATGCTTGATTTGATTGCTTTGGTTAGGTAACTCAAAAGAAGCTGGCTCTCAAGTCTCAAGGATAAGATTTTCTCGGTAAATCTCGTTGTAGCAGGTTGGAGTATAATTGGAGCGTGATTAGGCGGAATCAAAGTAATGTTTCTTTGTGCAGGAGATACATCGGTAGTGACAGGTGGCGGACCAGACAGAAAATTATTGGCGGCTACCCGTCACTGAGGGGAGAGAGGGGTCAGGTGCCCGGATGAACTAACTCATGAAATAATGTATGTGTACATATTGTAAAGAGTGGATTCAACTAGATTTGGTTTCCACTCCTCTTTGGATTTTTCCTCGAAAACTAAGTTATCCCTAATATGACGCCTAAAAGTGTGGATTTATACTCTTGTTCTTTTTCTAGAGGGGCTGGAGAAAGAATGGAAGGAAAGACAGAGGACTTGATGATCTCAAAGCAATGAAATATTCTAAGCAAGGTTGTTTTGTATACGATATAATTCATTTATGAGCTGACCTCTGCTCGAAAATTGTCTTTTAGGAACGGAAGGGGTCGGTTGTTGAAAAGAAAGATTGCACTAATAACAGTCCGATTCGGTACCATGGGGCGTTTTTAATTGCATCGGTTAAATCTTAACCTCAAGCAAGTGTGGATGATGAGGTTGTTTTTCCCCGAAAGGTCTTCTGGGATCTGTTTTATATTGAAATTATCTTCTTCTTCCGCATGGTAAAAATAGCCTTCAGGACTCAAGATAAAATATCTGAGCTCTCTATCAAAGAAGAGGTCATATATTGTGGATAATTTTCTTTTTATTTGAATGGCTGGGATGGGAATGAAGGATATTCTACACAAAGCATTACATTACAACTTAAAGATAAAGATACTGGCAATGTAACTACGTTGTGAAAAATAAATGTCTGGGAGCAGTGGGAAATTATTCATTTGCATTTCGTAGATAACGATCATTCAGATTTTTCGGAATAGTCCAAATTACAACAAAAACATTATTTAGTCTTGCTGAAAATAGCAATAGGTGGTTTTGGTGATTTCCTATTGCATTCCTTTTCTTTTCTTTTGCTTTTCTCTCATCACGACCGTATTTGCCTCGATTTTTTCCTGCCATGTCCATCTCCCTTGGCTCACTATAAAACCACAAATGGATAATAAAATTCGCATCACAGAAAGTGAAAATGTCTCTACGTGCAGCGAGCTATTACTGATGTTTGCATTTAGAAACATTATTCAGTTCAGTCAACTTTACATACATTATTGTATAACCAACACATGGTATAGCTCGATTACAACAAAAAAGTTAAATAAATTGTGCAAATCGAGACAATATAATTGTTACTTATTTTCAACTAAAATATTTCCTTTGTCGTCAAACACATACCTCCCTATCGGAATCCCAGGTATCACTATTACTGGGTGCGTCTATATGAACAAGTGCATACGTAGTCCACGTGTTTATATCCCTGTTGTAATCAGCATGGAAATCTACAGATTCAGCATCGCTACAGGAGGTCGTCGAAAACCGACTCAGCGCAGGCGATCTCATCAAGAACTCGGATCGGAGGGCGAGCTCGGGACTTACTACGATTTCGAGATCGGAGTAAAGACCGAGGTTGGAGAGTCTATCGCCATCGCTGGTGGCCGTGTGACGGGTCGAACTCGTGCACGAACAATTGCCCTGAGACCCCATTTCACTCAGGTCACGCTGGGTCGACTCCGCGTCGGACTTGGTCCCGTAGTCCGACTCGTCACCACAAAGACCGAACTGGCTGCCGTCTTCGCTGCAGGCTTTTCTAAGAGATCCATTCGAAACAGGATCTTTTGCTGGACTCTGCTGATCGGTCGCAAGGCTAGATTCCGATTCGGATTTCAATTTCGAGCAAAGCGCGGAACATCGCCGAGATTTGGCACTGACGCGTCGTCGCATTCGGGCCGACAGTCGTAAGAGCTCTGGCGAGTCTAGTCTCTCTTGTGAGCTGTCACTCGCCGTACATCTCATCGCTTGAGTGCGATGGTGGATTTTATTTACCTTAACATTCCTTTTACCTACCGTCGCATCAAGCTCTGTCGACACTCGTTCAATCTGGACTAATACCCCACGAAGCTCGACGACGACGGAGCTCAACTCCGAGATCACGGTCTCTAAATCCTTCACGACGACAGCGATCTGTTGTTTTAAACGATGTTTTCGTTTCCGACATGGCTTAGGGGCCTCGACCTGCGGTGGCACGTTAAACTGAACGCGTGGTTTTGGGTGAGACTCGGTCTTCTTCTCGATTGCTTTCACCCGTGTGACCACGTCTCGTTTCGGGTCGTCTTGGATGTCATCGACGGGTTCGTTGACGATGGGATCCATTCCTTCTGTGGCAGGTGTTGATCCCTGGTCAGAAGGCATTTCTGGTGAATACGATTGGAAGTGATCTAGATTCCGCATGAAAATAGGCTATTACTCCACACTCTTCAAAGAAATAATGAAATCTTCACCAATATCATTATTTTGAGCATTAAAATTCACTAGTAACGACAATATACCACGACGTCTTGGCAATCCGTAGAAGACTATCAATTTATATAATGTTTGAAAATATTAGTCATAAAGAAATTTCATTATCTTATGCGTAAGCTGTATCGGTCAATCATCGACACAGTATAAAAATGGCATCAAAATGATTAGCAGATGCATCCAAGTACTAATCACTCCCGACAGATAGTCAATTATGACTAACCGATTCAATGTACGACATTTATATCACAAGCTCTGGGATACCAAGCTCGAAAATTAGACCATGAAGTTTGAACAGCTGCCGTATCGAATGAAAAAAATCAAAGACAATCCACATCAAATCCTAGATAGTGTTTATAACTCCGCGAGACATAGCATGAATTGATAATTGAATATTTGGCCTCATTTCCCTCAAAAGCTTGACATAAAATGAATAATTATATCACTCTTTCTCTGACATAAAGTGAGGAGAAAGTGCGATCCCGGAAGCGACTTTGTCAAGAATGGAGGCCTGTGGGAAATTGATAGACTGAGGGAAATATATAGGCGACTACGGAGACGGTCACACAATGCAGTTACGAAGGTAATAGATCATTCGATCCACTCGAGAAACCTTGGGCATTGAATTGAATCTGATCAGATTACAGCTGACGTGATGACACCATCACCAACGGCCAAATTTGCCAGAAAATCTCTATAGGCTTTAAAAAACGTGATAAACAGCTTAAGCAGTTTTTCATGAAGAAAACACGGGTTCTTAATCCACATTTACATCAACTTCACTCGGCATTTGAGTTCGAGGTACAGTAGAATGAAGCTGAAAATCAATTATTCCACCTCACAGATTTAGGTCTGGCACATTCGGTAGGCATCCGCTTGACTCACTCCGTATATTTCCATGTGATGCATTTCATGAGCGGGTGCTGAACTTATATCCCTAGAGCTTTAAACCCATCTTCATCCCTTGAACCAAAAGGCACAGCTCTTTCATTTAGACACCAAACCTCGGGCGATGGATATCAGAGGATACATTAAGAAAAACACGTCCCTTTGCCTCAATGCATGTCACATTCACTGGATTGAACCATCACGCAGGATAAACAGTTGTTGAAACAGAATAACGACGTTTTGATGACACCTTCTCGATGACTTATCTGCACTCTCGATTTCCCATGACTCTTAGATCGGCTCTTTACAAAGCAGTCAGCTTCCACTCATCCCCCTCTCGCCCTGAAGGAATGTTAATTTCTTCACTTTCTCATCATCCTTTTATCTCCTTCTTCTTTCATTTTCAGGCGCTCTCCTCTCCCTCGCCTTTGTCAACAAGGATCGTAAAATAGCGCGGCTGTCGTACGTGTGAATGCAATTAGGGTGTGATAGTATCCGAGCTGTGTCCCGGCACCTGGGTCGATCCCGCCAACTGCCGGATGGCAAGAGGTGATGTTGACACGACACCCTATATCTTGTACCTGTTATACGATTACCAGCATCATGACACAGTTACGAAGTCATGTAGCTCAGCTCCAATTTTTCACCGAACATTTTCAGTTTCAAAGTTTTGTAGAGGCCCGATTCAGATTCTGAATTGTTCATACCCTTTGGGTAAAAGTTATAGGCTATTTAGCAGATAATCGAGATGTTCCTCTGTTCATTCTCTAAAGAAAAGCGAATCAATCATTAACAATAATTATTCAGGCATATAGTGTTCCACCATCCAAATTGTTGCTGTTTAGCGCTGCGAAAATACAATATGAAATTATGTACCTTCAGTTCTTCACAGTGCCCTCACAAGCAAAACTGTCCCTTATTCCATTTTCATCCCACTCCATAGAAAAGCACTACGAGCTTTCATGACTTTGCAAAGTTCATATCATATTGCAGAACAGTCAGACAGCTTAGAGGTTTTTCATCATCGGCATCACGTTACAGGTATACAGACCTTCAATAAATGCGTTATAAAAATAGAATCAAAAGGTTGACATTAAGCCTTCTTCGAGCATTTAAGGCGATGGGTGATATTATGTCTCCTTCAGCTGAAAATGACAAGGAACTATACCGAAGCGTTTTATTTTTGACGGGTGTTATTGCTATATTTCATAGGCACTCAATAAGAGGTTGGCGTTGTCAAGTTACATGTCCCCTGTTCTATATTGCCCGGATCAAGCCGTTTCAATCACAAAGCAAAAATAACATTGACTTGAACGGAGAGATGAAATTACATCCAGTGGGCGACTGGGTAGTCCAGACTATATTGTTGTCTTTATCATGTTCCGTCAATAAAGATTCCCTCAAAGCCGTCTCCTTCGAAGAACAAAATACAGAATCGCTTTCGATTCCACACCAACCAATAAAACGCGGTTTTGCAGACGACGTAAAGAAAGTGAAACTAAGCACTCGAAGAAATCAAAATTTGCGGTGGTAGACTTTAAAGAAGTCAAATGGACCGCCGAGTAGACGACACTGGTGGTTTGCATTCGATGTAATGAAATTAGTTCTTGCTGCGATGTAGAAGGAAAGTGGTGTTTACTCAGGTAGAATAAAAGACAGCTCCTTTCCTTTTGAATAGTTCAGAAAAAAGGCACTGTTTCCCCAGCTTTAAAGTATTTAAAGTCACTGCTGTCATGACCAGCGGTAGTTTGCAATCTTCATTAGACGTCCTCGGACGGACAGGCGTGGTGTGGTGTAAAGATGTACGCCAACGCGGTTTTTCCGCCGCCGACTGGTAGAGCGAGAAAACGAATAGAAAGCTCGTCGTCTGCGGCCTGCTCCAGCCACGCAGCGCAGCACGTACAGTTAATATGTCCTGGGAAAACACTCGCGAATCCGTGGGTAAATGTCATCCATCTAGTCATTCATTCATTCAAATACGCTTTTTAAGGAGAATGCTATTGTGTCGCCCGCGTTTGAGCTGAAGGCGGGTTTCGAGTCTGCTTATTTGGGAATTAATAGTGGTAGATCTACCTCATTCGCTGACAAGGGAGTGTGTATGGGTGGGTGCGTGTGCTACGCGAGTGTGGGTGGGAGTGTCTGAGTGTGTGTGAAGGGTGATGCGTGCAGTACGCCTTAAGTATTGTTTTGTCTGTACTCCCTTGGTGTTCGATATTGAATGGAATTAAAACTCATTTATCACTATACTCGTATCATTTCCGTGTGCTTGAGCGAGGACCGGTAACGATTGGTGTCTAGCTCCAAACTGAAAGGGTGAAGGAAATGCCTTCATAATACGTGATGGTTTTTTTTTGTTTTGTAATGTTGGTGGAAGATAATCGATTATTCTGTTACTATGGAATGAAACAAACGTAACGATTACAAAAACAGCACCAAGGCTTATATTACAAAGGATACATCCAAAATTCGGAAGATTCCTCTACTTTTCCTTATCAGAGGTATTATGCACCATTATGAAACGCATGAAATTGATATGCATATTAAGCTTTTGGAATGCTTAATTATAGTCCTACAATTATCGTTTCCTATTCATGTAAAAGTACTTGGTCACAATGGTCTTCATAATCCTCTTCTTAATAAATGAAAATCTTCATAGAGAGAAAACTCGAGGAATTCGAAGTAATATTGCAAGGTGGATTCTAAGCAGGACACTCAAAGCAAGATTAATTATGTAGATTGGAAGCGTATCCTCAGCGGTATATGTCAAATACATTGAGGGTGTAGAACAAGTAAAATAATTCCTTCGTCCATCTTGTCTGAATCTCCATGGGAAATTAAAGGATTTTACCAAATGAACCACCCTCTCACGAAGACAATAGTTTTGCTGAACAAAACTGAAACGTTTGTATTTCTTTAATGCACTGCTTTATACTCTTAAGGCATCGATTTAAGTTGATGTGATTATTACAGAACTGAATACCAAGTGTAATATCAGAGTATGTGGATTCTTAGTTTAATAATCGTCTTTGCTTGATAAGGGAAACAACAGGATGTTGAAAGATTGGCTTTTGATATTAGTTTTCATATTTGAAGCTACTGATACAGCACGAAACTTAAAAACCTAATTGTTCAGAAATGTTTGACAGAAAACAGCAGCGTATATAGGATATAACAATTCTGTCAAAGAAAAAAATCCTTTGCCATGTTCGTACCTTGCTGTTGATTGATACGCACCGTTTCATCAAATCGTTTTGTAATAAGCTATCTATCTTCGGATGGAATTACTTTATCCAGTATGACTTTATCATTTATTTATTCTTATTTCTTTTCTATATTCTTTGGACTATTACGTCCAGACAACACTTACGAAGTACAATGAACATCATGAGCGTGTGCCAACAGTCAGTGTAAAATGCACAACAAAGAATATGAAATTAAACATTGAATAAACATCATAAAGTCAACTGGTCAAGGGGTGTTATATTTAAATTTTATGTCGTGCTAACTAGGGTTATTCTTTCACGTTATTTTTTTCGTTATTTTTATTTTTTTAACCAGACATGAAACCTCCTGTTTTCAATGTTTTACCTTTGGTGAATGGTTCTTTTTATTCATCTTTTTGTACCGGAGATTTTCGGTTTAAAAACAAAATAATGACAAGAATACAAAAAAAATATATAGAACAGATCATACAAAACCGTTATTTAAAGCTTTTTTTTCTTATAATCTTTCTTTATATTTGTTCGTTACCTCTTCGTTTCGCTTCTTGTAGATAATGTCAGTTGTGCTTTCAAGAATGAAGTAATGATGCTTGTGTAACATATACAAGGTCTTTAATTGTATTAACCTTGTCTTTTTATGTTGTCATTATTTTCTCCAGGTCTGACTTGGTATGTTACCTTTGTAACCCAGGCAACCCCTCAGCAATTAGTGCAACTAGGAGGAAACCCGTCGGGTAATCAACAAACCCGCAGACAGTCCTTCAAGCTTTTTCCATGAAAGGTCGAGTGTCAGCCACCTTTTAGGCTATGATTGTCACGTGATTGGTGCTCTATCTCAATGATCAATGGTTAAGTTGTGGATTAAGTATGAAGCTTGACTCGGTGGATGGGGTCCTGGGATTAGCAACACTTCCCGAATATCAAATGAAAAGGGGTGACTTTTTTTTAAAGAGACTTTAACTGAATATTGAAATGGATTGGCATTCATTCAAAAGATCCACATGGCAGCCTTGGGTCTGAATTGCATGGAGTTTACAAAATAAAGTACATAATGTATATAAAAAGTATATGTTCACATCACTATGTAATTTGTAATGCGAATTCTATACCATTGAATTACCGAAAACCGATTGTAGATTAAATAACTGTTAACCATTTTAGTTCATCCCAGGTTAGAGCTGGAATATACTACCGTTTTGCACTTATATCTTTGAAACAAACAACTACAAGGAAACTAGTACGTCTTCTATTAATAAGGAAAACATAGGGCATTAAACATTTCACAAAATACACGCTGATGAATTAGAATTCGCAACTTTTCTTGATATCGGATCTTCACTGAACCTGACAAAAAAATATGACGGTATGTATACATCTTTTTTTAAATGTTTTATTTCAGACATCTAAATCTTTAAATATCCACAAGCAGCAAGAACTCTCTAGAAGCGTAATCGTTATTTTCTTGAAAATGGAATCACTTTGAGAGATTTTAACCAATGATTGATTGCGAATATTTTTAATGTTCTTTATTTTCTTAGAATCTTTCGGGTCGAAAAACAGATAATCCTTTTGTTGTATACCTACATTTTCTTTCCTTTTTTTGTTCAGAAAGGTAGTGCAAGAGCAGGTGTTCTAGGAAATTAATGCAAAGCCGGAAAGTATCGATTGAAAAGTTCGGTCTAGGAATCGGTTTTATTGAGATTTTTCCCTCGTTCTGCTGTCTGCCAGCAGAGAGACTGGTATTAGTGTGATGATGTAGTGTAGGACCTAGGGGTACTTGCCCCCTTCCCCTATAAGTGGTGAGGATGGAAAGAAAGGGGGTGCAAGGAAGGTGTGAGTGAGAGAGAAGGTGAGAGAGAGAGAGAGGGAGAGAGAGAGAGGGAGGGAGAGAGAGAGAGAGTGGAGGGGGAGAGAAAGAGGGAGAGAGTAGATACCGGATTAAAGGTGTGAGTAAGAGAGAAAGATAATGAGGGGGAAAGATGAAGGGTGAATGCAAGAGAGAGAAAGAAAGAGAGAGAAAGAAAGAGATAGAGAGTGAGAGAGACAGAGAGAGAGAGAGAGAGAGAGAGAGTTGATAGAGGATTCTGATGAAGATGATTGAACACTCTTCCCCCTTGTCACCATTGCCACGCTAAACCTGAGGCCAGTATATTTCATCATGTAGGAGGGGGTTTTCCCTATTTTATCATTATCACACCTATAATTATCTGCAGCCCGCCCGATTCTTGATCATGCCCTAGACAATCCATGCATGTGTTATTTGATCTTCGTATCCACGTCGAAATTTCTTAATGTGTTTCAGATTTAAGTTGCTTTAAAGATTAAAGAGAACAAAAAAGTGGTAAATGATCGATATACAAACCGATTTAGCTTAAGCTCATTTTAAACCAGAATGTAAGCTTTTTCTTGTAGAACGATGAAAAATTTTCATCTTCCTGTAGGAGGTTTTTTCCCTATTTGATCTGAAGAAGTTAACAAGTGTATGGGCAAATGTTAATCACACCTATATGTGCAGTCCTCGATCGCCCGATTAATGATAGCGCCGAGACAATACCCGAGACAATTTAGCAGATGTTATTTGATCCTCGTCTCCGAGTCGAAATTTCCTAATGTATTTCAGGTTTAAGTTGCTTTAAAGATTAAAGAGAATAAAGAGTGGCAGATTAACGATAGACAAACGGATTTAGACAAAGCACCATGTAAGCTTTCTCTTGTAGAATGATGAGAATATTTCGTCCTTCTTTTGGACTACGCTGCTATATACATGTCTTTCTACTTAATTCTACTTTTATCCCATAACCATGGAGAATTCTTCCATTTCAAATAAAACAGCACTCCATCATACACACTTTTCCTAGCAAGCCCCAATGGATATGTGCAGGTTTTACAGCTTCATTTGACAATCTCAAATTGAACGTATTACTGTAGCTCATTTTATCGGCACATTCATTTAGGTTGTCCAATAAAACATTAATAAACAAACATGGCTAAATCAATTCTACTTCTCAATCCATGTAGTTCTATAGTCGTACAAATGTCTAAATTTCGGTCTATGCAGTTCATTTTACCAATCATTTGGAATAAAATTAAAATTCAAACAATTTATTTGAAATCATATTCTGATACAATAGGATTATCTGTTTGTTAACGAAAAAGAATCATGCTAGATACATGTTGACACAAATGATATATATCACGAGGGTCATGTCAATTCAATGACCTACCTTTGGATATTAAATTATCAAATAACATTTTTTGCAAACATTTGAATATACGAACTCAATTTTGCTTTGATATTCAAAAGGATGTGCTGTTGTACTAATGTAGTTGGGAGGGGATGGGGCGGGCTGATTACAGTTCTAGATGTGTTGCTTTATATATTCCTTTTAAATGAAACAGGGATAAACATTATCAAAACTTTATTTTCTTAAATGATTTTTTCACACTGCTGTGTGAACGATATCAATGACTCTCAAACACTTCCTTTTTTTTGGCTTATCGGGTATTTCACAAGTGGCAGCTTTAAAATTTCATTTTCTCGTATTTCATTAACGTGGGCGAAGAAATATTCTGTTAAATCCACAAAATCTAAAGGTAACATTGCATTTGAAATGTCACAATTTGACGGCAACATACCCGACGCTCAATCAACAGTGAATTTCATGTCTCGAAAACCACTTAATATTCAATGAATGTGATATGTTGATACAGTAAATCACAAGGCGGTGGTATTTCAGACCAATTTCTTCACTGAGTTTTGTTATTGCCATAATTGCTTTTTAGTCATAATTGCTTTTTGTACCAACATCCTGGATCAATCTTCTGTGAATGTTGCACATGCATTTGTGACATGGCAACTGATACTTTACAATTCAACGATATAGATTTCTGTGAATGTGATCTGTTGATAATAAACCTCACGGTTGTGGTATTTCACACGACATTCTTCACCTTTTTTCTATTGCCTTTTAGTCACAAGCCTCCGTTTTAACAAACTAGATAAATGTACTTTAAATATTGCATTTATACGAGGAGCATCCACATTAGCATTCAGTCAAAAGTATTCCCTAATATCTCAGTCAGACCGCAAAACCCATGCTGAACTGGAAACCGGTTACAAGCCGGCCGATTCTCGGCTCTTGGGTGTAAATTTATCTTTGTACAGTCTGTTGGCGGTCTGGTGTCGGTCCCGTAGGTATGACTAGGGTATTGGAGCGAGTAGGGTTTTAAACCACAGTCACACTAACGAGACCGAAATCAAACGAACACCTGACCAGTCAAAACACTACTATATCCCGAACAGTCAAAAGTCTGTCGGTTTAGAGTTGGTAAGGTGTCGATAATCTGAATCTGAATCTGAATAAGGTGTTTCGGTTTGGCGGTGTGACTGAGGTATTAAAATCTTTCACTTCTACAACATACTTCCACATAATTATAGGCATTATATCAACGCCATTTTTTTTTGCTCTTTACAAAAGTTTTGTTCTCAATCGATGCTTCTAAAATCGAGGAGGGTGATATAAAATGCTTGGGCACATTACACGACAATTGTATAGAAATTGTAATCACAAAACATGCTAGCAATATAAACCCATTACAGGCAGTTTCATTTTACAATTAGTTTGAAATCGAGCGTACGTATTGGATCTCAGACGAGGGATAAGATAGGTATCAATATACGACCGTAAATATTGTCGGACGAATCTTTGCCTATAAATAAAATGATATATGTTAAACTCTTCGTGACTTTTGATTTAGCGACGTATTTCACTGACGTCATCAATGAATAGAAGCAAAATGAATTGCACGTATTCCTTTGTTGAGTATTGCGATAGTATATCGATATGTTTGTCTTGGATAGTGGCAATCGGTATAAACAACGTATAAATCAAAATGATCGCGGATATCTTTCTTGTATAGATAAACACGAATGTCGAGTTGGAAATTATATCCAGGGAATACAAATTGGTTAGGCGTAAACGTTGAAACGTTTCCATGGTTTCATTGAACAAAAGTTCTTGCGATTCCGGTCATTTGTCAACATATTTTTGCCACAGAAATGATGTAGAAAAACAAAGTAAAATCATCATGGACATAACCTCTTAAAGGTACTGTGTCCCATTTGCAGGCCAAAAAATGAAAAGGTTAAATTCCAACAGCATTTGAAAGATAATACTAATTTAGAACTTCCCTAAAAAAAGGGGGCTTGAAAATGTCTTTAACTGGGAAAATAACGACTATTAGTTGTCGAATTGACTTAGGTGCTACCAAGTCAGTAAGTAATAGTCTGATTCTCAGACATTCCACTGAATGGTCGTACGTTTTGTGCCGCACAAAGACTTAATCAATTTTAATTCGGCCATTACAGGAAGTGGGTTATTGATGTAGACAAATGCTCATGTACCCTTAACAGCTCATTTTAAGTATGTTATTACCAAAGAAGTAAAAAAGCCAGTCAGTTACTCAATAGTGTCTGACAATGAAGTCTAGCAATTAAACGGGTTTTCTTGCATGATTTGAATATATTAGGACACTGCTAACGTTTAAATTTCACAGATAGGACATACATGACATATTCATAATTACTGGACAGTTCTACAGAATTTGATGTTGGCTGCAAAAGGGACATAATCATTTTTAAGTCTTAACACGCCTGTAACTTTCTAATTTAGTCATACAATTTTCGCGGGTAAAAATGGAACACTTTCATATTTAGCTGAAATGATTGGTTCGCACCTTTAAGGCAATCTGGCTGTGACTGATAGCTATGCGGCTGAGTTGGGTTGGATGGCGGTGACTCAACATGATTCACGAGTGTCTCGTATCATTGAAGAGAGAGGGAGAGGGAGAAGGTGGGTTAGATAATCATCTATAATTGTGGATTCTTAATAAATGGCAAGCAGGCTAGCACGAATATTTAGAGAGCGTGACCGCTGTCAAATTACCCGGGCGAGATGATGATTGCTCGTGTGTCGATAATTTCCGATCCGTCTCATGATTACTTTTCTCTTTCTTGTCTATGTCTCTTTATTTCTTTATTACCTTCACCTATTTCTCTCTTCATAAATTCCCCTGTCTCTCCCCCCTCAACCAACTTCTCTCTGTACTACCATGTCTCTCTCTCCCTCCCTTCCCATCCCTCTCTCTATCTCCCTCTCGCTCTTCATATGCCCCTTCTTTCTTTCCATTCTCTCTCTCTCTCTCTCACTATCTCGCTCTCTCTCTCTCTCTCTCTCTCTCTCTCTCTCGATCGATCTGTATTGTTTGAAATCGTCGGCTGATCGAATTTGTAAATACGCCCCCTGTATAATCATCTACCATGCTCCATCATCATCATCATCATCATCATCACCATAAATGTCCTCGTCCTCCTCCTCCTCCTCCTCATGATCAACATAATTTTCATCACCACCATCATCATTGCATTAAAGTGAACATAAAGGAAAGTAAAATGTGCCCCTGGGTGGGTGTGTGCGTATGCGGTGTGTGTGGGCGAGTGTGTCCTGTGTGTAAGGGGAGGGTAAGGGTAGGTGTGGATGGGTTTTCGCAGACATGACTTGTAATAGACAAATATGAGTATTTACGTCTTGGATCGACCTATTACGTCACCATCCGAAAAACAACAACATCAACCATTATTCTAACCTTGGTAATAAAATAGATTAGTCAGATCAGGCAGACCTGGGCCCCGTCTTATTAAGATTTGCGATTGATCCGAATCAATCGCAGATCTTCTAACCAATCGCAAGTTTGCAGTCACCTATTCTTTATGTACATATTTGCGATTGATATCAATCGCAAATTAGTTGGGATTAATCGCAACTGTTTATACAAAGGGGCCCAGATAGCCGACTGTTTGACCAACTCATATCTCCCTAAGATAGTAAACTACTATTTCCTGATACTATTTCATGCACCCCAATCCCTCCTTATATATCTCCATTATTCTCTTTCCATCAATAACACAGTTCACGCGTACGTTCTACCAACCTTGAAGCTCTCAAATTGAAAAGAAACACTTTGTAATCATGCGAGTAATTTGATATTCCTGAAAGCAATTTATATATCAAACACCAAGAACAGTGACAAATTGTCACTCTAATTTGATATTACACGATGGGCAATGGAGAGATTTGATTAAGCCTCAGACTTGAATCAATTAAAGCGACCAAGCTTTTTCTCCACTGTGGATGCAAATTAGATAGTGTTTACATTTTACATTAATCATTACACCCATCTGCTAAGTTGATTTCGTTCAAGGTTCAGGGTTTGCAAAGAAGTAGTTTGCTGTACAAAGAGTTCCATAATTGACAACATCATCTCATTTAGATGTTGCTTGTAAGTATCGGCTTGACTGGTGCACCATGAACTCATCCTCTCCAATTCCCAGGTCGAAATTCCAGTTGATACCAGTTGAAACCAGTAAGGATTTCCAACTGGTATCTACTGGTTTGAACTGGTCTCAACTGGTCTCAACTGGTACCAGTTGATACCAGTTGATACAATTTGGAAACCAGTAGAAATACCAGTTGACATCTGAGACCAGTTAATATTACCAGTTGATTTACCAGTTGAAACCAGTAGATGATTACCAGTTGATTTACCAGTTGAAAACCAGTAGATGATTACCAGTTGAAAACCAGTAGATGAGTACCAGTTGATTTACCAGATGAAAACCAGTAGATGATTACCAGTTGATTTACCAGTTGAAAACCAGTAAGATTACCAGTTGATTTACCAGTTGAAAACCAGTAGAATATAATTACCAGTTGATTTACCAGTTGAAAACCAGTACGAATACCAGTTGATTTATTACCAGTTGAAAAACCAGTTCAATGTATCTTATGAATATTCATGATTTGCATGTTTTCACAGAAAATATAATTATCATCATCTTTCAAGCAAATGTGGCAATGCACATAAATGTTGTGATTTACATTTTCTTAGTTAATTATTGACAAATATATTACACATGTTTGTTCATGTTTTTCATCTAATTTAAGACGTTAAATTAGATATATTGATATATGTAATTACTAACCAGAAATAAAGTGTATAAATGTATATATACATATGCACGAACAATATATGGCAAATCACATAATACACATCTGTAATCTACTTCAAATGATCATTGTGATGGGGTAATTGCAAGAGTTAGTATATGTGGTAAATTTGGTGGCCAGATGCTAATAATGATTATTGATTATCAGTTGATTGATTACTGGATAATCATCTGAAAAAATCAACTGGTAAATCAACTGGTAATTGAACTGGTAAATCAACTGGTAATTGAACTGGTAATTGAACTGGTAAATCAACTGGTCTCAGTTAGCGTTGTTTCAATTTCCATATTAAAAACCAGTTGAATCTACTGGTTTCAACTGGTACCAGTTGACTTACTGGTTTTAACTGGTACCAATTGCCAACTGGAAATTCAACTGGAAATTCAACTGGTAAATCAACTGGTAATTGAACTGGTAAATCAACTGGTAAATCAACTGGTAATTGAACTGGTAATTGAACTGGTAAATCAACTGGTCTCAGTTAGCGTTGTTTCAATTTCCATATTACAAACCAGTTGAATCTACTGGTTTCAACTGGTACCAGTTGACTTACTGGTTTTAACTGGTACCAGTTGCCTACTGGTTTCAACTGGAATTCCGACCTGGGAAGCGCTATAGTTCTCCTTAGAACTATAAGCTAAGAAAGATAACCAACAGTCTTTTTCAAGACTACACCAATAGTCCATTTCAGGACTACACACCCTCAAGAAAGATTACCGAGAGTCCATTTCAGGACTCCTCGATCCTTCCTCTCTCTCACATGGTGCACCCGCAAGCCTACTGTATATCATCTCGTTTGTGTTACATATTGAAGCCTATCATTATTTTATACTCGTTAAAGGTCATGTTACAATTTTCTGACATTCAGTGAAAAGTGACGGGTCGTGCTTATTGGCAGAAATAGGATCTCTTTGTAAAGGCCCGGTCACACAGCCCTCCACGGGCGTATCGCGGCCGAATCACGGCCAAAAATTTCTGCCCGTGAAGCAGACGCTGTTGGACGCTTTGGGGTCGCGATAAAGACGCGATACAGCCGTACTTTACCCGTCGTTACACGCGGTAAGAAATTCACACGCGGTTGGCCGCGCGAAAAAGTTTTGGGCTGCCCAAAAATTTAGACCGCGGGTAATCGCGGGCGGTACACGTGGTACACACGCGGTAAAGACGCGGTACAGACGCGGAACGAACGTGCTAGGACGTGCTACGGCCGCGGTTAAGACGTGGTTACACGCGGAATTGGACGCGAAATTTTAGCGGGTAATCGCGGGTGGAGCACGGTCATAGCACGTTTGTTCCGCGTCTGTACCGCGTTGTTATCACGTGCATTAGCGTGTGTACCGCGTGTAAGCGTGAGGCCGCGGTACCGCCGCGCTTCACCCGCGATAAGGACGCGGAACAGTCGCCGGCGTCTGTTCCGCGGGCATACCACGGGTAAACCGCGGGTAAGCCAATTTTGCACATTTTCCACCACGGGCAACCGTGGGCAAAAAAAAAATCGCGAAATTTTACCCGCGATACAGACGCGAAAGGCTGTGTGACCGGGCCTTTAATGGGGGCAATAACGAGATATATGATATGACGGGTCCTTTCCACTCGTGCATTCAAGCAGCAGATATTGGGTCACAATTTCATGGTCTCTTCTTATCATTTTAAAGCAATCTATTATTCATACATTTCTCTTTCTGCTCTCATATTTCTATATTTTATCTTATCGAAGCGGTGTAGATAGGGTAATTGGGGGGGGGGGGGAAGGGACACCTGCACCTAAGTGAGTGGCATAAAGAAGGGGTAAAAACTAAATAGTGAAAGAAAGATAGGTCTTAAGAAAGGATATGGGTAAGGGAAAGTGAGAAATGAAATGATGCACCCCTCACTCAACAGTCCTGTTCTCTACTACTTCAACCACTTCCATTCCCGCCCCTCCCCCTTCTTCCATGACAATTGATACCACACTAGTCTAACCATCCTACGTCACTGTTCCGAGTTCAAACTGAGGCTAGCTGGAGGGTCGTGAAAAAAGTCAGTCATCAGAATTTATGAAACAACTGATGACCCCCCCCCCCCCCCCCCCCCCCCCCCACCGGAAAAATCAGGCTCTCTCTCTCTCTCTCTCTCACTCTCTCTCTCTCTCTCTCTCTTTTCCTCATGGTACAAATTATTTTCGAGTCAAGTCTCCGTTGGGAATTATTATGAATGTAGAAAAGAAAATCATTGTATTTGTTTCTCAGCATTAAAACTGTATAGATACGTCTTTCGTCTAACTTCATATCTGTCGGATAAGAACTGTAAAATGACTGTATGCATTTTCACTACATCTAATAGTATCGTATGATATTAATGATGTAATTATTTTTATAAATCTGGATTTATACAGTTTCTAAGCGCTTTACAGATGTTATTATTACCCCGGCCATCGGATTGATTCACGCACACAGTGTGCACAATTTCCACTCACTGGGGAGCACTGCTCCCGTATGGTCACCATGAGGACATGGCAATTTCTATCACAATGGCTTTCGTCGTCCTACCAGGTCCCCATTTCTCTCCCGGGTATTGAGTAGCAAATATAGATTAATGTCTTGTCAAAGGACAATTGTGCAGTGTCGCGGATCGAACACACTACATTTCCAGTCAAGTGCTTAAACCATTCGACTACGACACCTCTACAAACAGAAAAATAATTCATTAAAATGTCATTTCTAAATATCTAATGCACGTTACATAATTTTGTGTTTGCGCCTTCGATGATACTTTTTTTTAATGATGAAAATCATAAACAGATGAAGTACTTGTGAAGAATGAAAGGTTCATCACCACAAACTCGTTGTCAGAGTCTTACACTTACACAAAGAAGGGCGAAATTGAGAGGGCTGTGAGGGCAGCATTCAATACAATGTTTTACGTCACATGTATTTCTATTCAGCGATTGTGATACAAAGCAAAGTACATCTTTGAAATGACGCATGGGGTGGGTGAAAAAAAGGAATAAAGAGCGATCGAGACAGAAAAAGAAAGAAGAATGTATATATATATCATATGCATACCGAGACAGAGAGAGAGAGAGGGGGGGGGGAGAGAGAGAGAGAGAGGGGGGGGGGGGGGGAGGTTTCCACCGTAATTCATCTTTTTTATTTATTTTTATTTATGTGTTTCTTAAGAAATCAAATCATAACCAAAAGAACAAGTGTAGAACTTTTGCACAACCCAGATTCTCTCATAATCCAAGAAACGATACCAGGCGCGTACGAAGGGGGGGGGGGGGGGGGGGGGTTTTGGGGGTTAAACCCCCCTTTGGTATTTTTTATGTGTGTATTTTTAAGAAAACCCCCCTAAAACCCCCCTTTGTTTTGTTTAAACCCCCCCCCCCCCTTGAAAAAATCATGCGAACGCCCCTGAACGATACATTGACATAAAGCTGACCAATGTGTTCATGTATTCCAGATAGATTAAACCACTTACTTTATCAAATTAATAGAAATTAAGAAAAATTATACTTTACCTGTTTGCAACGGGGTATCGTCGATATAGCTGTCGTCCTATTGAAAAGGGAGTCTTTCATTCGCCCAAAGTTTCTAAAGATCGCATAGTGAATGACGGTATACGATGAAACGCAATGTCGCCCTCTAGTGAGAGGTTAAATCTTGGGCGTGTTCGTGAATAGATGCCATGCTGCATCCGTCAAGACTGTGCATCTCTTTATAAATGTGCCCTTCTCTGGATAGCATCTCCGTCCACTGATAGCGTGTGTATGCAACAATGCATAAACAAGGGTGCGATGCACATGCATTTATCTCCTGTCACGACTACAGAACCTGAATTGTGCCCATGACGAAAAGAAATTAACTCCCTTTTGGTTGTTCTCAATATCTAAGCTTTAAGCCTTTGAGTACTAGTATTGACCAGGAGGGATTAGACCTCCCTGCGTGGTCACTGGCAGGTGGTTATGTCATCAAATCAGCATACTATTAACATAAGAAAAGGGGGACCATGGGGGATCAACGGGTACCGCTTAGGCATTGTTGGCCGTACAGGGCACAAGTAGTGCAGTCCCGCAATAAGGTGTGTGTTTCATGATCTATTCAATCCAGTCATGAGTTTGATATATATTTTTGTGGCCATTATATGCATTATAACGTAAGAAGTCGATTTGAAAGTACATGCTTGTCTGCTTTATAGTTAATTATATGGGTAACCGGAGCACCTGTCACTGTCAGTTCATATCAGCAACATCACAATATACTCTAAATGTCAGGGCATTTCAACCCTTAGTTCATCGTCATCCATCTGATTTATCACTACACGCTGTACCATCATCCTCCTTCACGACGACGATGATGATGAAGATGATGAAGGTGATAGTCATGTATAACACTGTTATCGCAATCAAATTTGTGTTGCAAATTTTTGTTTGATATTTCACAACTTCGCCAGGAGGGCAGACAGTTTAACTTAGACGACAATTTTGTATCAGCATCATCACCATCACCATCTTGCGCCTGCTCCTCCTCAGAACATTCATTATTTTGTATTGTCCTCCTTCTCATCGTCATCACGACCATCGTCATCATCATCACAATCGCCCTTTGTCCTCATAACATCACCAATCGCCACCACACCATTCCTCTATGTCTCCTCCCATCATCTCCCTCCTCATTATCATCATGACTCATTAGCAATTATCATTATCCAGATCCATGCAATTTAAAAAGTCACTCATACAAGCCACGTGCAGCGCTGAACTGTGTACTTTCGAATCTCAAACCAGTACCTCTCCCCGACAGGCATGACTATCATTATCGATCTCTCTTCATGCATGGATTTGCTTATCATTATAAAGCACATTTCCAATGCGAGTAAGAATAATGTACCAGACTGAATGATACTAGCTCTCTTTTTCATCCTCCCTCTCTATTTCCCCTTCCTTCCTTTTCTCTATCTGTATCTTATTCTTTCTCTCCATTCCTCACTCCCTCTTTCACATATCTACCTTCTCCCTTTTTCTCTCTTCTTACCCCTTTTCTCCTTTTCTTCTTACTCCAGATGACATACATGTAAGACTGAACTGTTGGATGTTCAATGTAATATTCAAGGATGTATTCAGTGTCATTTTGTATGATGATGGACTATATATAATTGTATTTCAACATAATGATTGATAATTGGTACTTCTTGATTTTCATCTTGATTTGCATGTGTTTTGTATATTTCATTTTGTAAATTGAATGTTTCAGCACTTAGGCTTTATGTTCAATGATTTTTATTTTCTAATCATAAACCAATTCAATTTTAAAAAAATACATTAAAAATGCAACAAAATAAATGACCATATGACACAACTCTGCTGATGACACAATATATGTACAAACTTTATTCCGTTTTTTCCAATGGCATTACTTAACCAACAGCAGAAGATATCTCCTGCTCAGAGCCAAAAGGGCATTAATTCATATCACTGAACCCATTGGCTACTGATATATTTAATCCCCATAGGGTTACTACAGTGACCATCCGGTTTCAGTAGGCAATGAGTTAAGACATAAATAACACCTTTCTGGCTCTCAACAGATAATATAATGTATGCAGTGGACACATTCGACCAACTTCAAGAGTACTTTAATATGGGGTACACAGTATATGCAGACCTTTCTACATTTCAAAATGACTAACTCTACTACAATTGCAAATCTACAGTGACATAAAAGAGAGCTAATGTACAATGTAGGCTACAACGTGTATCTTAGCAAAACAATTATTGAATATTTGCTTTTTTATAATTCAGTACATAATAAACACAATAACTTATTCTGTCTTTTTTTTCTTCATTAAGACACACGAGGCACATTAATTCTGCTACAGCAAATTTAGCAAACACACACGCGAAGAACAAATTTGTTTTGTTTTTTAAAACTGTGTTATAGGTGTATAAAAACAATTCATAAGCACCATACCCACAACAAAAATAACTGAGCAAATATATACACAGAAAGAGCATATCGATGAATGCTCATCCTAAACAAAACAATATAATTAATATTCATGAAAAATATAAAATGAAAGTAGACATTTTATATATTTGATCTTTAAAAATGTAGAAAGAAATAGAGATACTTTTTGTGCTCTAAATTATCAGAATGAAAATAGAATGAAGATAGAATTAAATTGTTTCTAATACAATCTGCCATAAAATCTATATAAATGTTATATTTGTTGATGCTAAGACACATTGACTATATTAATCTATAAATAAACCTGTTTACAAGATTAAGATGATATACACTTAAGGAGAAGAATTTTGGCCACAATAATCACATTTTAGCATGACTCGTTTCTTGAAGAAGCATACAAAGTACAAAGGCTACATGAAACTTACACTGTCATCTACAATATTAAAATGTCCATGTCGTAGTTCACATTCTATTAACAAACAGGAGTTCATATTCACAATTTAACAGTGAAAGGAATAACAAACGGTGGATTTGATGAGACAGAGAGTTTAAAACTTGACAAGTACTTGACACCATTTCTCTACAATATTCTCATTACATAGAGTGGACTTCTTTTTAGCACATTAACAGCCCAAACTACATTATTATTTACAAATGGAAACATAATAAAGTTCTTGTGATCATACATGTAGATTGGGTTTATCAGATGAAAGAGAAATTGAAGTCGAAGAAAGAGAAATTTGAAGTAGACTTATTGGCCCGTATTCTACTCTTGAAGTTAAACTGGGTGCCTGGATTAAGTCATGTTTAACAAAGTGAAAACTAGACCTCAATCCAATGTTTTTGTTTGTTAAACTGACTGTAACCTGGCGTCAGCTTTGAAGAAAATGGGCCATTGGGGCTAGGTCTATATAAAACAAAGGAAATTACATGTAAAAAACTACTCTATACCTTGCATCTGAAAGTTATAAAGTTATACAGGTAGGAATGCTTGACCCTGTCTTTTTCAGAAAGATTATGATATTTCAAGCTTGAATCAGGAACAAATATGAAGAGATGATCATCTTGACACAAGATAGCTCAATGGAATGATATAGAATAAGTACTCAATTTGAAATGATAGTAATACATACTTGATAAGATATGAAAATCTGTCCAATCACACCGAATTCTGATGGTGGGATGCATGCTGCCTTTTGGCACCATGAAACACTACCTGAAAGGAGATGATCTGTTTCTAGGGTATTACTGAAGACTCTATAGTTGAGATTGAAACCTAACATCTTCAGAATGTATGTAAAAAGTGAATTCCTTAACAGTGAACACAAATCAGATATCTATGTATTCATTTGCAATGAAGTGGCAACATTTACTGGTCTCAATGAAGGTATGTTTAAAAAAGGAGGGATCTTTTTTTTTTTATCAAGTATTGATGATATGCCCAGAAATCTACACCATCCATTCCTGAGCTGCAACAATACATATCCTGGTAGTTCTTTCTGAATGTTTGACGGCAATTACTTCATGCGCTGCCCTCACTATGACCTCAACTGCCAGTTAAGTACATACATGTATTGTAGCTAAAACAGCACTATTTTAGGCAGCTGACAATATGTATTGATGGGATATTATTTACTGAATGATCAGTATACATTCTTAGGAGAGTGATCACATTGCATAATCATAATAATAATAATAATAATAATAAGACAGTGTAATATTAAAACAAATATGCATACAAAGAGGAGGGGTGTAAGGATGATAATACGGTAATCTCAAATTACAGTATGTACCATATGAACTTTAGTAAATACAAACTTAAAAAGAAAAGGTGGATTCATCAGGGTATCAGTCATCTATACTGCATAACCTGATAAAACATGGCAAAAATCACATTGCAGCATTCTTTCAAGTATATTCACATTTCCTCACCCGGATATCAAAAGAGATGTTTGTCCACATTTTAAAATTCATTTTTCTACATTTCATAGTACCCCTCATTAAAAGTCCTCTCCTAAAAATGATGTTTTTATAACAATGATCGATGTGAGCAAGACATAAATCAATAACATACCACCGTCCCTATCTTTTGATTTCCAATCCCAACGATATACTCTACTTCAAATCTGCAATCCAAACAATGTCATTCCAAATTCCCCCACCTACATTTTTCCCCAATCGCTGCAATCCAAACTTACAATCGTTTCATCCCCCTTTCCTCATTCCAGAGTTATACAGCAGTATCTTAAAACTTGCCTCGATCGTCTGTGTTTGCTGCGTCAACAGACGATGTACGAAAAGCAAACCTCAGCTGGCAAACCTGGCATACCACTTCTGTTTGAACGTTTCAGCAGCCGTGTGTCAACGTATTGATCAATGTGTGAACGCAGATATGCATCGTTGACTTAGGTGTTCCCATTAGACCAACGATTGGACACGTTTTGCCATTCCCAACGTACAAATGACTGTAAACTTCTAATTGGACTTTGTTCAAGAAATATGGGTAGCTTTTACGAGCAGTTATGTGGTTTGGGCCAGAGAGTCTAATATTAAATTTGTTATATTGATTAACAAATGGAATTTCACATACAGTCACCATTGCTACTACTATCAAGAACATTATAATTACAATAATAATTCCACTTCCACCACTCAAAAACAAGTACAACTGCAATTTATTTATTATAATTTGAATTCCATATTACTGTAAAAGAAGAACTAGTCAAGTTTAATTTATCAAAATACCAATAAATAAAAATTACGATGAAAAATCTGGCACAATAATATTAGTTGCCCATACACACATGTATATCGTTTCTCTAGATCACAGTTTTTATGTATCTTTGTTAATTTTCCATGTAATACTAACCACCAACAACCTTATAATGACCTTAAAATGACCAACTGATCACGATAGCTTTTTAAACTCTCCTGAATGGTCCTTATACACAGATTTTGACTCTAATACTATTTTATGTAAATTTACTACACAATCTGTACAACGCATCTTGCAACTGCATAAAAAAGAATAGATGATTTCCAAAGCAAACAGGCTAATATATGTACACTTAGGAAGCATAAAAATATACATCGATGCCTTGAATATCCGCCCACTTGGAAGAAAGTAAAAATAGAAAATCATATTTTTTCAACTCTTAGCGAAATGAAGCGTGTTATCTGGAATGGTTACAAGTCGATGTAAGTCTCCATGGATTGCCTTCACCATTTAATTTACACGCAAATCATGGTGAATTGATTTCCTTTATCAATTCAAAATTATTATTTCTATCTTGTCCCCCCTCATTTTCTTTGTACATTGGATTAATTCTGTTTCTGTCTTTCCTGAATCAATATTATATCCTGTGAGAAATATATTTGCGACATTGTTATTTTCATCCATCACTTAACACTTAAGAGTTAAATCCTGAGAGAGAGAGACTACAATGTGCATCCACTGACTCAATATTTGACTCATTTTATCCATGATGCGGGAGGCGCGGGCTTGATGCAGGCTTGATGCATGGCTATATTTACAGTGCAGAGGATAATAAGGTGGTTTCAGTGATTAGTGCATGCTGTGTTTATAGGATAACACATTATAAATAAACACTCTCCATACTTAGAGACAGTGATAACCCCCATCATTCATGATTCATCTACGCTGCGTGGCCTACTTTGGCAAAAAGAGGAAACACTTTCATCACTGGATATGGTAGGAATTTGTGTAAATACATGAGAGAAAAAAATGAAATATTGGGGAGGAAAGAGTATGATGACCATATACTCAGTAACCCATGTCTATAAGTATTTCAAAGAATGAAAAATTAGATATTCTGAGTTTGTTTAACAAGGAAATTTATGCAAAATGCAAGATGCTTCCTTTTTGCTCCATTTATATATCATCTGTCAAGAGCCAAAAGGGGGTTAGATCTATCTAAAATGATAGAGTTAACTGCCTTCTAGCTTTTAACAGATGGCACAATATATTCCTGTCATTAGGTATATATTGTCTGTTTGGAGCCAGAAGGCTGTAAGAGTTAACGATCTTTTGGCTCTGAACAAATGATATGCAAACTTATCAAGGAGTAAGGAGTTGTTTATACATTTACCGGTATCTACCTTTGTATATTGTATTATCATTTGTTAAACCATCCGCATTGCAAAAAGTTCACTTCTCAGTTCCATCTGATTAACCTTCTCATCATCTTCAATCTGACACACACATGACATTCACAGCCGGTGTTATGATCTATGCAGGAGCATCGCAAGTTTGTCATTAAACCACCATTAGTGATGGGAAATTATGGCATGAATAAATCAGTATCGGTTTAGGATGAGCTGTGGGCCAGATGCGTTTATTGGGAATTATTACCATCATTACCCCTAGCAACACGACTATTATATGTTTCATAAGTTAAATGATACGAGGCTTGCTTGATACTCTACTGTGCACTTCTACCTAAAAAGTATATTTCTTTTCATATTGTTAATATTTCCACAACCAACATGATGTTTGCAATCGTTGTTTAAAAACCATGTAAAGAAAATGAAACTTGGAAACACACTATTTACATATGAAAAACATATATCACATTCATAATCATGTAATAATGTAACATCATATAACACTGTCATTGATGAATTGTTTATTTACTACCTGTATTAGCTATTTTGCTCTCTAAATACCATCCTACTAAAGATAAATTACATTGCATTAATAATGGGTTACAGAGTTTGAGAATCCATTATATTTTTAATACAAATTTTACAATAAAAATGAAAGCAAGCTGATTGAATATACCAGCAATAGTATATACGATCAGTCTGTGAAGTAGAAGCAGAAATATATTGAACCAAACTTTGTGAGTGTTTAATATATTACAGATGGAATGATTCCGACAAATGTTTACAACTTTACATGTAGCAATGTACATGGGGATGTGCAGTAGTGGGACAAGCGTCATAAGGTTTGTGTCTTTTAAAACATTTTTATAAACTTTGTACATTATGCAGCTGTAGTGATTTTGTGGAAACAAATCTTTCACACACCTACACCTATGCAACTGTATCATCAGAGTTATATCATGATTAAATAAGACTGGGGATAACACAAACATGCTCATCTCAAGTGAATCCTCAGTACATGTACATGTACATTTACCATATGAAAAGAAGATCAATTTTTTCCTCAGACACAGGATACAATGTGGGAAATGAACCACCTTTCATTAGACTTCTCACAAACATGACTCCCTCCAGAAAGTTTCCTTAACCCTTATGGTGCCAGCAAGTTTCCAACCATTTGCCACAGGTTCGATTTCATGAAGCACGTCTATAATCATAATTATCTTTCACTTTTCATCTTCATGAAAACAGGATTCTACAAGGTACTTCACCATTCATGAATCCCAGGTCTCCACACCAACTTTTTTTTCTTTCACATGGGGCCCTAACTGTATTCTAGGGTTCTGTATGCAAGTAAAAATCCCAAAATTTCAGAGGTTATGAATAATAAATTTAACTCCAGACCCGAAAGTTTTTGGTGAATATGTGCAACAGACCCTTGTTCATGTACAGTAGTGCCTTTTGTGACTCCATGTTATTTCAAGAGGAAAAACAAGCTCTTCTTTCATCTACCGGTAGTCAAAACTAATTAAGACAGGGAAAAAAAGACACAGGGGCTCAGGGCAAATTAGCCCCCGAAATGCCAAAAAGAGCCCCCGAAAGTCATAAAAGAGCCCCCCAAAATTGCAAAGAGTTCAATGCCAAACAAAATAAAGAGTGTTATTTTCATGCAAGCAAGCTTGAAAAGTAGCCCCCGAAATTGTTAAAGTATTTTTTGCCCTGATTATTAAGATATATAGTTGTGAGGTTGGAATGATCTAAGGCACTATAAGGGTTAAGGTGCGTGTCTTTAAAGATGCAGAATACAGGTGCTTTTGGGAGATGAGATGTGGATGGGCTTTCTGATGACTCATGATGGTCTGAGGAGGCAGGCACGACTCCATTCGACATGTCTCTCTCTTTCCTTTCATTTGCATTTTCTATCAATTCCCTGGGAGTGATGCTAAAGAGGATTCCTCGGAGCGATGCGGAGATAGAGAGAGATAGAGAGAGGGAGAGAGAGAGGGAGAGGGAGAGGGAGGGAGAGAGAGAGGGAGAGAGAGAGGGAGAGGGAGAGGGAGGGAGAGAGAGAGAGAGAGAGAGAGAGGGGGGAGGGGGGTTGACTTGCAAGACATCAACTTGCTGTTTCTCAAGGAGGAGAGCTGCTGATGATGATGAGGCTCCAAAGCAATCCTCTTTCTCATCACTCTGTGACCCATTTTAGAGATTCGTCTATTTCTGGTGTCACGTCTGCCAGTGTTCATATGAGAAGCAGGAGCAGGAGTGCTTGAAGAATGTTCACTGAGAATCGATGATTGAAAGTATGACCACCTCTCAGTGAAGTACTCTCATACAATTGTTTGGAATGAGGTGATAGAAGACAGAGAGATGGAATGGGAGAGAGGCAGAGAGAGTGAAAGGGAGGAAGAGGGAGAGAGAGAGAGAAGATGAGAGAGAAAGAGAGAAAGAATCAGAGAGACTGATGGAGATGGATGGGAGATTATTCCTAAAGTCATCCCAAACAAGAAGTGTCTTTAAGTGATTATTGATGTTGATGATCATCAATATCTACTACTGGATCCATTGATGATATTTCATGTTGTTCTCTCTCCACATACTCACAACCCGAGATGAAGATGCATGGGGATGCGATCCAAAGAATCCTAAGAAGATGATAGCTAGCGAGATGCTGATTGCCTGATCTGTTTTGCCCATTGTAGCTGGTACAGCGACGGGAAGGAAATGTGATTAGCTTTGGCTTGAGCTCATTGAGGTGTAGGCGGGAGGACGGCGGGCAAACGTGTGTCGATCAGGGCTGTGTCTGTGACGGAACATCTAGGGAAATATAAAAAAGATATACAGGTAACAGAGTTATATTGCTGCTTGAGGGGGTATAAAGTGGAAGAAAAACACCTTGCAATATGCTTTTTAGAAAATAAGATATGCCTACGCCTGTTAAAATGTGTTTCCTAACAGATGTAGAATGTATTCATAGAAACATGATGGGATTATGTGTGCAATACACTCCGAAACTTTATGTACAAAGATCCATGTTTCTTTTTCTTCAATATTTTCTACTTTTACAAAATTCAGGCGTTTATACTCAGATATTTTATGAGAGACCTTATAAGTATTTAAGAACTCTGTAGGGTAAAGATCGCATTATCAATTCAAATTTCGAAGTTCAGTCACCGTAATGTGCCCTACATTATGGTATCAAATCCATCAATTCTAATACCTGGTCAAAAGAAAATCACCTTCATTTATCGCCCCATTACCTATACACGTGTAATGAACAAAATTTAATTCATAAAATTATGACAAAGAAAGGAATATAGACTGATGAAGCCTCAATTTGCATTGTGCATTAATATTAAGGCAATGTGTCTCAAGCCACAACCCATTCAAAGCTGTCAGGTGGAAAATTGGCTATGAAAAATTTCCATTCATCTGATCGGGCTCAAGAAGACAACTGGGGAAAAAAGGGTGATGGAGAGAAACACCCTAGAGCATTGTCTTTTGAAATGGACTGGAAGAATTAACATCAACAGTGCATCCTGAACAGATGGGCAATGAACATGGCAGAGGACAATGACATTCTAATACTTTCGTCTGTTGGAGCAAGAAGGACATTCCCTCTGGGTAAAGGGATATGAGTTAGTGCTCTACTGCCCTTCTCGCTCTATAAACAGACAGCTTCACTTCTAACTCGCACTAATAGAACAGACACTACACCTACAACTGACTGAACAAGGCATTGCGTTGCCTTCAATGCCTTCCTTTTTGAAAATGGAGCTGAATTTGTATGATCGTATTGGCTAAATTTCACACATTTTGGGGTCTTAAATTACCTTAATAGCAATTGTAGGTTCTAAAATGGCACTAGAAATGTCATAAATAAGAATAAGAGCAATAACCATGCACTTTGAAGGCATTTGCAGTCTGAAAAAGGAACTCCACTATCCCTTTGACTCGTACATTCACAAGCAGATGACCTGGGTCATCATGGCGGCCGGTATAAACAACAATTTTTGTGCTGCTAAATGTTTTAATTCCCTATACATGCAATATTCTCCAATGATGATATAAAACACATAATGAATGTTTTTCATTTGTTCAATAGTGCGAATAATTTCATTCGTTGAAAGATTAACCTTCTATTCAACTCATGAAAATATTTGCACTATTGAACTCACAAATATTTATGATTTGTGTACTATTCTAAGCATCAACAGAAATTCTATACAAGTCCAAATTTCCATCACAATATCAAACGCTATTATACTGACAGTTTCCTGATATTTTGTGATGCAAGAAAGGAGACAGCATAAACGAAGCATGAATCATTAATAGCATGCTAATAAACGGTTGCTAGGCAACGTAAAGAGGATGGTTATCTGCAGAAAATGGAGCCTGCTTCCTCATCCAGACGAGGCTAATCCTATAGGGTTTCATTATTCATGCAAAGTCATATTTCTCCATCTTTCCGCAGCGTCTCGCCGCTGCATATCTTGGGGAAAGAAGATACACCAATAATGACAATTGTCACAGCCGGCGCAATATAACCGTGACATTTCAATTCAATCAGATGGGTCCTCTCTTTCTACCGCTTGACCCAAAATGGGATTGGAGATAACTGTGATCAGTTTGCCCATCCTAAAAACAGTCATGGTCATAGATATTGAGTGTGATTTTGTCTACAAAAAGGGCAGTGCTTTAAAAGATACAGATCTATGGCTACACTGAGAGAAAAAGAAAATACAAAGAAAAGAACAGAGAACAAAGTTCTACATTAACATTGACAAAGATCAGATGGAAAGAGAAAGCATGAAAGAAAGGGGGAGGAGAGAAAAAAAGAGTGGAGAGTGAGAGGAAAAGAGGAATGAATATGTGATCCCTGCAAAAGAATAATTTTGTAGAAATTTGTACCCCCCTTTTTTTTTATATACTTATATCAATACTGTATCTTTTACTTTGGGTAGAGACTCTATGTCTCTGATACAAAGCTACTGTAAGTACAGTATAGATCAGTCAGTATATTATGCAATCGAAGTGGGAAAGCATTTGCCCCTTTCCAGCTTAGAGGACACACAAACCCCGCCCGTAGAATGGAAGAGTCCAGGATACCATGTGAGGAGGGACTAACTGAGTGATTGTAATGCCCATGTGCCATTCCACGTCTTGACACTATAGCATCACAACCATCTATTGTTTCTCCTCGTGTTCTTTTATTTTAGGTAAGACAATATATTCCTACCTTTTTATATTTTGTTATTTTGTATAATATTATGATATTACACTCATTTAATTACAAGTTGCTTTTATATACCATGCATGTAATTCTGGATAATAGGATGCGTTTTGGGAGATGGATATGTGAGAGTTGGATGAGTGCTTCAGTTGGTATTTTGGATACAATCTATTACATCTGTATCAAAATCAATGTTATTACAACCTAAAGCTAGTTGGTAATCATTAAGGTAATGCAGTATAGCATATAGAATGATTTGAGTAGTTTGGATACATTAATGCTGGAAATGTACATATCGATATACAGCTATAGAAGTGTAAGCAAACTTAAGGCGGATAATGATTTAGATGTGAATAGGTCCTGGACCATGATAGTGTGTGTTGTGTCACCAAGTTGACATTGGATGTGAAAGTGCCTATAGCCATTTGGGGGTATATGTGAACAAACCCATAGTTATTGCCAAGAGTACTAGTGAGCATTGCCAGTGTGTTAAAGATGTAAATATATCAGATGTAAACAGGGCATAGGTCCACATAAACTCCTGCGCTGGCAGAGAGAGAGATTAGATAGAGATAACGACCATGTGGTTGGACAGCGAGGAGACCAGTAATCTCCTTCTAGTAAGGTTAGTCTGATTAATCAGACCCGCTAAGTATTTATATATTCTTTTGTACAGTAGCTATTTACTTCTAATGCAGTGTGTCATGCAGAAAGGGGAACGTGATAGGTTCTGCGTTGTAAAGACTAGGGTTCAGCCATAAAGAGGCTGAGAAGTAGAATAGTCACTGAGAGAGTGATAACTTTGTTTTGGGAGAAGGTGTTCTTTGTTTCCCCCTGGTGATAAAATGCATGCATGTACTGGCATGGGGAGAGAATTCCTTTTTCGCCCTCCTTTTGGAGAGGGCTGTTGTTTAATTATGTTATTATTATACTTTGTTAGAATCAGGATAGCCATCTTGTTTTCACTTGTGAGACTCCACCCCAAATTGGAGTTTACTTTATTCAGAGCATTAAACAGTCTGAACCATGTTTGATATATTACCTAAATTAATCCATTATGTAACCTGTGCTTTTAAATAGAAAAGGAAAGAGAAAAGTCCTTGAAGTATTTTTATGTTGCTTTACTAATTCAATTAGGTTATTATGATTGGTGTTGGAATTGATTAGTAAGCTGATTTTAGATTCATATGAAAGACTTCGTTATGAATGAACCTGTAAATACATGTAGTTATTTAGCAGTTTAGTCATTTTGATTATTATAATGGACATGAAAGGGATTAGGAGGTTAAATGTCTAATAGTCACAAAATGAGTTATTACAATTACTTTTTTATATTACCTAGATAATGATTGGATGAGTCAATGTTATCATGGGTAAAGATTATTTGCCTTGATACTGTCTATGAATACAGTATGTTGTTTATTATTATTGTTTCTGTGTTTATTATATTGATAATAAATGGCCATTCCACGTCTTGACACTATAGCATCACAACCATCTATTGTTTCTCCTCGTGTTCTTTTATTTTAGCACCCTATACCACTAAGGGGGCGTTACATTTCTGGAGGCACTGCCCGGATGACGTGTCCATGAGTAAAGACTACAAGCCAGCAGCCTAACTCTAGGATGCTTCATCCACCATAAACGAACCGGGACTACGACTTGCAACGTTTGACTCACAGCATAAGGGAATCTTTTGACGCTTGACCCACAGCAGACATGGCGGGTTTCGAGGATCTGGCGGCTGATGTACTCGCCCGGCTGAACGCGGGTACGGAAGACGAGCTCCTGAAAGTTGCGGAGGTTCTAGAGAGGCCAGGGGGTGACGTTAGCAAAGCAAAGTCGAAGGGACGTGCTGGGCTTCTTCGAATGCTGATGCGGTATCTGGGCAGCGAGGAAGTAGAGGAGCTGGAAGATGAAGGTAAGGCAGTATGGGGTAAGGTGACGGAGGTACTGGTTGGGAAGGTTGGGAATGTCCAAGGGAAAGGGGTTGAACAGGACTCTGCTGATGTGAAGGAGACTCTGCAGCCAACCCAAAGCGTGACAGCAGCCGAGCCAGATGACGTTGCACCTTCCATCCCCATCTCCAACGTGGCATTCCGGAAGGAGTTTAGAATTGTAGGACAAATCGGAGAACCCCAGCAGAAGGACAAGCTGTCTTTCTCCAGCCTCGCCCGCCAGATAGATAGTGGGATTCGCAAGAAATATGCAGAAGAAGAGGTGGTGGAGCAGGTGATTCGTGCCATTAGTCCTGGGCTACGGATCCGGAGCTACCTCGAAGGAAGGGCTGGCCTCGACTTGCCCACTCTTCGAAAGATCCTAAGGGCACACTACAGGGAAAAGGATGCTACGGCACTTTTCCACGAGCTCTCAACTGCCGCTCAGGGACCCCGTGAGTCGGAACATGACTTTATATTACGATCAATGGACCTAAAACAGAAGGTGCTCTTTGCCTGCCAGGAAGCTGGGTCTGGCGTGAGATACAATGAGCATCAAGTGCAGAAGATGTTCCTCCATGCCATCTCCACAGGACTTCAAAATGACACCATCCGTCACGAATTGAAACCCTACCTCACAGAAACCGGGTCAGATGAAGAGGTATTAGGAGCACTAACTACTATTGTCGGACACGAGATAGAGAGGCAAAACAAGTTAAAAACCAAGACAAGGCCAATTGGAATCAATGAGATTTCTGCCTCTGGGGAACAACCCACACCGCCACTAGAGAACCCAAAGAAGAAAGCGGCAAACAACGAGGTTTCAAAAATGCCCGATTGGAATGAGATGCAGGCAGCCATCCGCTCCATTGTCATAAATGAAATGAAGAACCTGGCATCCCAACACCCACCCTCTTCTACCCAAGGGCGCTCTTCCTCTACCAACCAGGGACGTCCTAGGCGGGGCTGCGAGGCCTGCACAAAAAGAGGACAAGAAGAAAGTTGCAGACACTGCTTCCGGTGTGGGGGTTCTGGACATTATGCGAGGGGCTGCCAACCGCAGGGAAATGCAAACGGGGTGCCCCAATGGGACCAGGAGCGCCCAAGCCAACCACGTCCCGAGAATCAACAATAAACCCACCAACCACTTATCTCTCTGGGAAGAAAAGGAAGAAAATAGCACGTCTTGTGGGAAGAAAGTGTGAGATTACCTGTAGCATTGAGGGGAAAGAAACAGTAATTCTATGGGATACAGGCGCCCAGGTCTCTGCCCTCCCCCGAAAATGGCTTATGGAGCATCTACCTCATGAGAAAATTCGCCCGGTTTCCGACCTGTTCCCAGGGGGCGGCCACCTACTGATTACAGCCGCAAATGAGACACCGATACCCTACTTAGGTTATGTGGATCTACTCGTGACCCTGAACAAGGCAAGACACACAGAAATCCAGGTACCTTTTCTGGTCACGGACTCAAAGGCGGGTTATGGGATTCTCGGTAACAATGTGATAGAAGAAGTTATTACACACCCCCCTTCACACACCATTGACATAGCTGCTGTCATGGCAGAAATTCTCCCAAACCATCCCAGACCAACTATTACTGCTTTAGTGAAGCTAATCCAGACACCAGATCAAGTTTCTCCCCGACAAGTGAAATCTGGTAGAACAGTGAGATGCATAGCCCCAGGCACCTCGGTTATTTCCTGTCAAGTACATGTTGGTGATCTACAGGATTCCATCGCCCTACTAGAGCCTTCTGCCAATCCAACGCTTATGGATACTCTGGATATCCAGCCTGCGGTTGTGGAGATCGGAAAAGGGAGGTATAGTAAAGTGGAGGTAGTTGTAACCAATCTCACTAAAACCAATGTCTTCCTTCCAAAGCAGACAACAATAGCCCGGTTGGAACCAATCTCTGGCATCCAAGATGACGTCCTACATCAGGAGCAATCGGCAAATCTGAGCCAAGTCAAAGGCAGCCTACATCAAGAGGATTGGCTCTCAACCTTCAACCTTGATCATCTACCCGAGACCCAACATGCTGCGGTACTGGAAATGCTGAAAGAAGAAAAAGGCGCATTCTCCATCGGAAACGAAGATATTGGCCAGATAAGTGATCTCCATATGAAAATAAACCTCTCTGATCATATTCCAGTACAAAAGAACTACATGTCGATACCTCGCCCTCTCCTACAAGAAGTGAAGGAATATATCAATGACCTGCTGAGAAAGAACTGGATACGAAAATCGTCATCACCCTACTCCTCCCCAGTAGTCTGTGTAAGGAAACGAGACGGGTCACTACGCCTATGCATTGATTACCGAGCACTAAACGCAAAAACTATTCCTGATAGGCAGCCGATCCCAAGAATCCAAGATGTGCTGGACAGCCTCGGGGGTAATCAGTGGTTCTCCACTCTTGATCAGGGAAAAGCCTACCATCAAGGCTTTGTCGCTGAAGAGTGCAAGCACATGACAGCCTTCGTCACCCCTTGGGGCCTGTATGAATGGAACAGGATTCCATTTGGACTAACCAATGCACCAGCAGTTTTTCAACGCTGTATGGAAGACTGCCTAGAGGGACTAAGTGGTGATATTTGCCATGTCTACCTGGACGACGTGCTGGTGTTTAGCCCAACCTTTCAAGGTCATCTCTTACATCTGAAACAGGTCTTGAAACGAGTCCAAGAGAAGGGCATCAAGCTGAAACCCTCAAAGTGTCGATTCTTCGAAAAGGAGGTCAAGTACCTGGGAAGAATCGTTTCTGCTGACGGACACCGATCAGACCCTGCAGATGTACAGGCTGTAGAAACCCTTCAAGAGAAAAGACCCAAGACGGTTGGTGAGCTAAGACGAGTATTGGGATTAGTAGGCTATTACCGGAAATACATCCCTAACTTTTCGAAGAAAGCGGGCCCTCTCTACAATCTACTCTCCTTTCCACCAGACCAGAAGACACCCCGTAAGAAAAATCCAAAGAAGAACGAGCACATCCTGTCTTCTAAGCAGCCTATCGAATGGAGGGAGCACCATCAGGACATCCTAAATGGACTGATTGATAGTCTACTGGAAGCCCCAGTCATGGCATTCCCTGACTTCGAGACTCCATTTGTACTCCATACCGATGCTTCAAATGACGGGCTGGGTGCTGTGCTCTACCAGAAACAAGAGGGAAAACTGAGAGTGATAGCATATGCCTCAAGGACACTAACTCCAGCCGAGAAGCGGTATCATCTCCATTCCGGAAAAATTGAATTCCTTGCACTAAAGTGGGCAATCTGTGACAGGTTCAGAGATTACTTGTACTACTCCCCTCCATTCACAGTCTTCACTGATAACAACCCCCTAACCTATGTCCTCTCTTCAGCAAAATTAAATGCCACAGGCCATCGTTGGGTTGGGGAGTTGGCTGACTTCTCGTTCAACATTAAGTACCGGCCTGGTCGAGCCAATGCAGATGCAGACACGCTGTCCAGGGTGCCCTTAGAGGTTAGTGATGGTGACGAGTTCAGCGAAGAGATTTCCCCGTCGACCATCAATGCTGTGTGCCAGGCTGTGAAAGCGGAGCAATACCAGATTACAGCATGGATAAATGCTATTACTGCATCCGACTCTGGCAATGGAGAGGATTCTGAACACCTTTCTTCTGACAAGTTTTGCAAGGAAGACATCCGACGAGCACAGGAGGAAGACTCAACCATTTCGTATGTGCTAAAGGTGATGCATGGTGGAACACATGTACCAAATCGTAATGAGAGACGAAAGCTTCCAAGAGAGACGTTACAAGTGCTCCGTGAGTGGAAGAAGCTAGAGATAGACTCTGATGGGATCCTTCGACGCAAGACAAGTTCCTATTACCAGATAGTGCTACCTGCCAAGTATAAGCAATTCGTGTATCAGGAACTACACAA
This sequence comes from Strongylocentrotus droebachiensis, assembly GCA_035222895.1. Classification (NCBI taxonomy): domain Eukaryota; kingdom Metazoa; phylum Echinodermata; class Echinoidea; order Camarodonta; family Strongylocentrotidae; genus Strongylocentrotus; species Strongylocentrotus droebachiensis. Next base: position 53,988 of record JAVYIG010005838.1, read on the forward strand.
CAATATGGGACATCTTGGTGTAGAGAAAGTTCTCCATCTTTCACGAGAAAGATTCTACTGGCCCAATATGGAGTTTGACTTGACCAAATACATCACCCAACAATGCTCGTGCCTAAAGCAGAGGAAGCCTCAGAGACAGATCAAAGCGAATCTTGTCCCCATCAAAACCACCCAGCCCTTTGAACTGGTTTCCATTGACTTTGTCCACCTGGAGCGTAGCAAAGGAGGCTATGAGTATATCCTTGTGGTGGTTGATCACTTTACCCGCTTTACTCAGGCCTACCCCACCCGGAACAAAAGCGGAAAGACGGCAGCAGACATAATTTTCAACAATTACTGTCTGAAATATGGATTCCCAAAGAGGCTGCATCACGATCAAGGAAGAGAGTTCGAGAATCACCTGTTCCAGCGATTACAGGAGCTCTCCGGAATCTCACACTCCCGCACGACTCCCTATCATCCACAAGGCAATGGTCAAGTCGAGCGGTTCAACCGGACTTTGCTCGGAATGTTGCGCACCCTCGCCGAAGAGCAGAAGTGCAATTGGAGTAGCTATGTTGGCAAGGTGGTACATGCCTACAATTGCACCAGGAACGAATCCACAGGCTTCTCCCCATTCTACTTGCTCTTTGGCCGACATCCCCGTCTTCCCATTGACCTTGCATTTGGGACAGATGTTGATATGGGCGGAAAAGTCTCCATCGACAAGAAAGACTATGTGGCTCAATGGAAGGAACAAATGGAGCAGGCCTATGACATAGCTGCTAGGAATGCAGGCCAGTCGGGCGATAGGAGGAAACAGCATTATGACAAGAAGGCAAAGTCTGTAATTTTGTCTCCGGGAGACCGTGTTCTCGTCAGGAATATGCGACCCTCAGAAGGACCTTCCAAACTACGGGCCTACTGGGAAGATCAGATCCATATGGTTGTCAGCCAAAGAGGGGAGATGCCAGTCTATGAGGTCAAGGCAGAGGGTGGTCTAGGAAGAATCAGAGTGCTTCATCGCAATCTTCTCCTGCCGTGTGACCTCCTCCCAAGGCAACCACCACAGAATGAACCTGGAGGTAGCATTAGATCACAAGGGAAAAATGCTAACCGAAGAAAGAAAGCCCAACACCAGGACAGAACAATGTCTGAACAGATTGGCAGTAATGACGATAGCGAGGATGATCTGGAGATCATCCTTGACATTACAGGAGAGGAAGTGACACAAGCTCAGTTGGACAAGGAACCAGTAAATGACACGCCTCAGAGTCCCTCCTTCATTGCTGAACCAATGAATTTCCCAGACGAAACGCATATTACTGTTCCCCAAAGAGAAACATTCACATCATCGAGCCCAACACTTGAGGGCACAATAATCCCAGGCACTGATGCTCATGACGAAGGAGAAACCGCATTACCACGCCGGAATAGACATCCTCCTTCTCGTTTAGTTTATGACCAAATGGGTGAACCATCTGTACAAACTATACACGCCGACCAACTGCCGACCAACCAATCCACTCCAGGGATCAACCAACCCTTTACCCTAAACCCCCAATCAGAACAATGGGTACCTCCGTCAAAACCTTCCCCAATGCCTTTCTTTCCTGCTCAAACTAGTTATCTAGGAACCACTCAACCCACGATCCCTAACAACCACCCCCTTCACCTAAACTTTCACCAACAGGCAGGAGCAAGTCCTTACCCAATGTTCCCCCAGATGCTCCCGTGGATGTATCCTGCTAGACCACCTTACCCAATTGGACAGCCAGCATGGGCTCCGATCAACTTTAGAAATCAGCCTCTGGTCTAACCGACTGTACAGAAACTGATTTGGAATTTGTGAATAATGACTCTAATTATGTTATTAAAAACATCGAACTATGAGACATGCAGCAAGATTTTTGAAGATGTCCGAAATCAGCCCATTGTGACAACGACTAAAGAGCGATTGATTTGACATTTTGTTTGCATAATAACTGTAATTATTTAATAGAAAACAATGAACCGAAAGCAGGCAGAAAGGATGTTGGAGCAGATGTTCGAGAGGAAAGTCACAGCGATGTGTAACGGGTTCACGGATGAGAACAGGAATATAAATTCTATGTTAGGTTAGGCAACCGAGTAAAGACTGCAACATAGCTCATCTTGTCAACCACCGATAAAGGAACATCACTCTGATAACCGTGTAGCAACCTGGCCTGATGGAGTTAAATACTATGGACTGTTGAAACGATTTTAGTCTCAGAGACTGCGGATACTAACTTTATGGACTGTGCACACAGCGAAGTTCGCGACATCAGAAACAGTCACCAGGATGGAATTCGTCGGCTACAAAAGACTTTCATTCATATTGAATACTATATTCTCTTGTCTATTGTAAATGTAATGTTATATTTTGAATTATTGTGTTTGTAATGTCGAGGACGACATTTCTTTTAGCGGGGAAGAGTGTGATCCCTGCAAAAGAATAATTTTGTAGAAATTTGTACCCCCCTTTTTTTTTATATACTTATATCAATACTGTATCTTTTACTTTGGGTAGAGACTCTATGTCTCTGATACAAAGCTACTGTAAGTACAGTATAGATCAGTCAGTATATTATGCAATCGAAGTGGGAAAGCATTTGCCCCTTTCCAGCTTAGAGGACACACAAACCCCGCCCGTAGAATGGAAGAGTCCAGGATACCATGTGAGGAGGGACTAACTGAGTGATTGTAATGCCCATGTGCCATTCCACGTCTTGACACTATAGCATCACAACCATCTATTGTTTCTCCTCGTGTTCTTTTATTTTAGGTAAGACAATATATTCCTACCTTTTTATATTTTGTTATTTTGTATAATATTATGATATTACACTCATTTAATTACAAGTTGCTTTTATATACCATGCATGTAATTCTGGATAATAGGATGCGTTTTGGGAGATGGATATGTGAGAGTTGGATGAGTGCTTCAGTTGGTATTTTGGATACAATCTATTACATCTGTATCAAAATCAATGTTATTACAACCTAAAGCTAGTTGGTAATCATTAAGGTAATGCAGTATAGCATATAGAATGATTTGAGTAGTTTGGATACATTAATGCTGGAAATGTACATATCGATATACAGCTATAGAAGTGTAAGCAAACTTAAGGCGGATAATGATTTAGATGTGAATAGGTCCTGGACCATGATAGTGTGTGTTGTGTCACCAAGTTGACATTGGATGTGAAAGTGCCTATAGCCATTTGGGGGTATATGTGAACAAACCCATAGTTATTGCCAAGAGTACTAGTGAGCATTGCCAGTGTGTTAAAGATGTAAATATATCAGATGTAAACAGGGCATAGGTCCACATAAACTCCTGCGCTGGCAGAGAGAGAGATTAGATAGAGATAACGACCATGTGGTTGGACAGCGAGGAGACCAGTAATCTCCTTCTAGTAAGGTTAGTCTGATTAATCAGACCCGCTAAGTATTTATATATTCTTTTGTACAGTAGCTATTTACTTCTAATGCAGTGTGTCATGCAGAAAGGGGAACGTGATAGGTTCTGCGTTGTAAAGACTAGGGTTCAGCCATAAAGAGGCTGAGAAGTAGAATAGTCACTGAGAGAGTGATAACTTTGTTTTGGGAGAAGGTGTTCTTTGTTTCCCCCTGGTGATAAAATGCATGCATGTACTGGCATGGGGAGAGAATTCCTTTTTCGCCCTCCTTTTGGAGAGGGCTGTTGTTTAATTATGTTATTATTATACTTTGTTAGAATCAGGATAGCCATCTTGTTTTCACTTGTGAGACTCCACCCCAAATTGGAGTTTACTTTATTCAGAGCATTAAACAGTCTGAACCATGTTTGATATATTACCTAAATTAATCCATTATGTAACCTGTGCTTTTAAATAGAAAAGGAAAGAGAAAAGTCCTTGAAGTATTTTTATGTTGCTTTACTAATTCAATTAGGTTATTATGATTGGTGTTGGAATTGATTAGTAAGCTGATTTTAGATTCATATGAAAGACTTCGTTATGAATGAACCTGTAAATACATGTAGTTATTTAGCAGTTTAGTCATTTTGATTATTATAATGGACATGAAAGGGATTAGGAGGTTAAATGTCTAATAGTCACAAAATGAGTTATTACAATTACTTTTTTATATTACCTAGATAATGATTGGATGAGTCAATGTTATCATGGGTAAAGATTATTTGCCTTGATACTGTCTATGAATACAGTATGTTGTTTATTATTATTGTTTCTGTGTTTATTATATTGATAATAAATGGCCATTCCACGTCTTGACACTATAGCATCACAACCATCTATTGTTTCTCCTCGTGTTCTTTTATTTTAGCACCCTATACCACTAAGGGGGCGTTACAAATATATTCAAATATTTGAATACTTTAATGTATATTTGCCTTCATTTTTGATAAATTATTCTTAAATCATTATTTGGAACATGTATATAGAACTTAGCAATCAATTTTTAATCATATTTTCTAGGCCAACACAGCCATTGTGGAGACAGGGAGGGAGATGGGGCAAAAGAGAGAGAGAGAGAGAGAGAGAGAGAGAGAGAGAGAGAGAGAGAGAGAGAAAGAGAGAGAGAGAGAGAGAGAGAGAGAGAGAGAGAGAGAGAGAGTACTGTCACACGAGAGATGGTGGAGAGAAAAACATTGATAATCAAGTGTGTATAATAGAATGAGGAAACGGGGAAACAGGGAAAGAGAAGGGAGAGCTGGAGAAGAGTAGAGAAAAATAAAATACAAATAAATATAAATACCATAAATTACAAAGTGCCATTGCTTTGCAATTAATTTTTGATGGGAAATCAACCAGATTTTCAAAGTGTAAATAAGCAAGAAAATGAAAAAAACAAAAAAACAGAAAAACAAGGAAATGCTTTATAACCTCACATGGTCAAGCTAAAGTACCCTGGATGATTCAGGTTTGTGGTTTGTTTAAATTACAATTCTGCATCAATGACAAATATGTGTAAATACACAAACAAAATATTATGAAAGTACAAAAACACCACAAATCAAAATTATTCATACACAATTCCACTCTACGCACCGTATTTTATTTTGTCATGCAAAACATGTTTCTGTCCCAGTTCAGCACAGAAATTGACCAGCATAAACACTTTAACCTGAAAAAAAATGTTCAGTTCTCAAAGAAGGAAAAATTAAAATTCTGGATGAGTCTGTTGCATCGTTCTGAGTGCCACAGAAAATTGGTTCCAATAAGCTGTAATTAGTCTGGCATTATGCAGCCAATTAAACTACAAATTAAACTGAATGTAGTTACTCAAGTGGACAGGATTTGATTTGCAGGCATACATGTTATGTATGAAGAATTCTATAGTGCATACTGAAAGATTTTCAAGCAAAATATAGAGTTTAGGTGCATGGTTTGTACATGTACAAGAGACTCACTTGAATAGTGTGTGCATCAATATACTTTGCTCAGTATAAACTGGAGGGAAAAAGGAGTGTCATAAAATGCCTAAATAGTACCTAAAACCAGGGAGTGTTAGCACTTTCCACATAACCAAAGAACAATAAAAAAAGAACAATAAAAAAAGAATATTGCAATCATTAGCTTTCTAACTTGTTCATGTCCTAGATCTACAGCTTGAAAAAGCGAGGAAAAATTCCTGCCAAACTTGATATATTTTGCAAAGCAAATTGATAAATGATATGAGACAGATGCAGGCATACTGTATATGAGCAGGAGACCAATTTCATACAGTGAAGTACCCTTGACAACTTGACATTTCCCTTGCCTTCGAAAGTGCAAAATTGGTGTTTTATTAAAGATTTTCCAGCTTGATAGTTGATACTTACTTTATAACAAAGCACTTACACGTAATAAAATAGTCTAGACTAGCTTCCTTTAATAGCCAAAAATGTATTCAAAGTAAATATTAATATTTAATGTTATAGCATTAAAAGACATCAACTGCATTCTTTTGGCTGAAAATGATTGCATCCTGATTTTGTTGTTGTTGTAATTAACATGTTTGTTGTGGATGTTCATATAACAGTTGTCTTAATATCCTCTCTTTTTTATTTCTCAAAGCAGCTAGAATACATCCTCCCCTCCCCTTCCCGTTCCCTCCCTCCTCCCTTCTCTCCTTCCTCCTCCCTACCCCATCCAACTCCTTCCACTCTTTTCTCACCTCCAAGCATCTAAAGCATAGAAAGCTATTTCTGAAGCTATGATGCTACTCAAACTGCCATCAAATCCCACTTTCTCCTCTCCAAAATTAAACTTGTACTCTGAGTGAATATTGGCCGCTCAATCAAACCAACAAACCGGTGCCGTCTCAAATTCAATTTCAGACGATGACTCTATATATCTAGCTGGAGGTCTCCGTTATACTTCCAAGGCACCCCCTCTCTCTCTCTCTTTCTCTCTATTTTTCTGATTTTTCTCTCTCTCACACACTCTCTCTCTTCTGCCTCCCCCCCCCCCCCATCTTCTCTCCTCTCTCTCTCCTTTCTACTCCCCCTCTCTCTCTTTCTCTATCTCTCTCTCTCTCCACCTCTCTTTTTCTTTCTTTCTTCCTTCTCCACATCTCCCTTCTCTCCAAATCTCTCTTCTCTCTAAATCTCCATTATCTTCCCCTCTCCCCCTCTTTCCTCTTCTCTCCTCTCTTCCTAGCTCTCCCCTCTTTTCTCTCCCCTCTTTCCACTCCTCTCTCTCTCTCATCTCTCCCTCCCTCCCTCTTCCCCCCCCCCTCCCCTCACCTCCTCTCTGACTGATTGTTTGTCTCTCCCTCTTTCCTTTCATCTTCCATTTGATTTTTTATTCATCTACACCTCCCGAGGCTTTGGGCAAATTTGAGATTTAGTGGGTTTGTTGGGAGAGCAATCCGAAGCCATCAGCAAGACGGGATGAAGTTTCCAATTTTCATTCGTTGAGGCAGAATCATGGAATAAAGTACCATGCTCGTATTTTGTGCACTGGAATAGATTCTAGTGCATGGCATAGGATATTTAAAGGGATTGGGTAACTTTGCCTCAAATTCTTTTTAAAAATCCTGGATTTAGCTCATGCTGCAATGATAATTATAAACATTTAGGTCAGTCAGGAACCCCATGACTTTTACAAGCTTATCGCCTGACTGATTTTATATCAACATAATTATTTAAGATTGGAATTCGAAATTTCAACTTTTATAACACTAAAGTCTATTGGGGAAAATAAGCATGGTAAAACCGGTCATTCAAAGATGTTTACTTGAGGCACATAATGATCATTTTGAAGTGCAATTTTGTTAGTGCTTCAATATTACACCAATTCACAGACACTGATATCATGTAGGGCCATGCATCTCAGATTTAACATTGTTAAACGATGCCTTTAAAGGAAAGTTCTTTGCATGTATTCTAACCTGGTTGACTGTTGCAGCTATTACTGTATTTGAGATTATTACTCTTATTTCCTAACCGACCTCCTCTTTCCCGTAATACTTAAAAGTAACATTTAACTCATATTTTCTCAGATAAGGCAGTCAGCTGATATACCCTGCTTATTGAAATGAACCCATCACTGTCTCCTTAATTCATATTCAAACCACAGAGCCATCACATCCACTTTAAATGAAAATCTCCATCAAATTGAATTTCTAATCAGATTTGGAAGTCCAACCTTTAAAATTTTACGAAGAAATATCCCTTGCATAGATTGGGTTACTATAGTCTACAGCACACCAAGCTGCTTAGAAAAGCATTTCACATGCTCTTGCATGGCAAACATCCACAGATATTGAGGAGGAACTTCAGCCCAAATGACACTGACCAAAATCCATAAATTATTTTACAGAAGTAATTTCATCTGCTCTAATTTGTAGTTTTCAATTGTGAACATAGCAAACTAAAGAATATGAATAAATCCAAAACAAATTTGAGCCAAAATTTATTTCATAAACTGGGTCACAGAAATGAATATTTGACATAATTGTCACAATTTCTCTTTCCTTTGAACAACTGGATTGCATATCAGGGCGGATCTTAAAGTGATTGGAATTAAATGAAAATGAATATACCGTAATTAACGTTGTAAAAACCACCCTCGTGTATTAACTGCACCCCTCTTTTTCTCCCTTAAAAAAAAAAATCGGCAGCAAGCCAGGTCCGTGTTCCACGCAGGAAGGCCTTTCATTTAACTGCGAGGTGCAGTTGAATGTGTAAGATCATTACTGTAAATCACAAACAGTAGAGGACCTAGGATAGAACCTTGTGGTACGCCGTGTGTAATAGAAGAAAAATTGGAGGAATTATTATTATAAACTACATATTGAGATCTATCAGAAAGATTACTTTCAAACCAAGATGACAGACAAATTTGAGTGTTGTTCTAGTTTCCGAGTGGTGAGTCAACACACCGATTACTGAGCTGGGAGACATTGCCAGGCATAGCGCCAGGTGGAGGGGCATAAATCAAAACTTTAAAAAAAGGTGTGGTTAATACAACGTTAATTACGGGGTAAGCAAGCATCTATAAATATATTAAAAGAGAGAGAATTAATCATGAATATTCATAGTATACACATTCAATTAGTAAATCATATACAGAAAAAAAGTTATTTGTACTTTTTAGATGGTAAATCTAATTATCATAATTGTTCAAAATTACAGAGTAATATACAATAGAATATCTTCAAACAATTTTTTTTCCCTCCAAAATACGAAAAGAGGTTGTTTTTTTGTTTTTCAAACTCAGCCTGGCACATAAAACCTCAAGATCCCTATTCTTTCTCCTAGGTTGCCATGGTAATATGCCATTCAATCGCACAAATGCCCCATCCCTGATGACTGTCTCTACTTCCAACATTGCCCATTTCCTCCACAACAACACAAACATTGCTCCACATCCATCCATCGATGCCATTTTTTCCTTTTTATCTTTCTTCGCACTGCCTCTATCCCTGAAAGCCTAGTTTCTGTGAACCATTATTACGGTTAAGGGTAATGTCTTGGCATATCTCCCGCTGGACAACTCAGATTCATACAAGACTGCATAATGCAACAATGCTGTGGGCGCTCTTCCTCCGTCTTCCATCCAGCCATCCATCTGCCCCCAAAGCCCCCGCCTCCCTCCCCTCCACCCGAAAAAAATGAAGCCAGACGAAGGAGAACGCAAACCAAAACAGAGCCCTGGAGATATCCCTCCTCCTCAGCACACACAGGTGACATTTCAAGTTGATAATGGAAGAAGAGAGAAGAATAGTCTGAATATTGAGGATGAAGCTGCGATCGTGATGGATTAGTGTAAGGGAGTGTGACTGCCCTCCTCTCTCCAATTCCCACCGCCCTAGATAGTACTCCGACATCATCCCTGGCTTCCCAAGTTCCCAACACACCTGTAATGGATTCTAACCCCAGCTGATTGTCTATACCGCGAGTGGATTAAGCTCTCACAATAGAGATCGAGTTGGATTTGATATCAATCATTTATTTCATGGGTGTCATAATGTATTTTGCTCGCATGATACATGCATTGCACTTTCACTGTTGGAAGCTTGTGACCATATTCATAATTGTACATCGAAACATGTTTGAGCTGTCATTATGAGATGATTAAAGGTAAAGACCAGTATTGGAAACGCCCCAATTTCAAAAAATGAAATGGAAGCTCTCATTACCAATCATGTGAAAGAATATCTTTTGACTAATACATGATGATAAAAAATTTGCCGGGAAACCGCCTACTACATGTGTAATTCATATATTTGGTAAATTTGTTTCTCTCATGGTCCTGTGAGAGATATAGGGTAGTCCCATATACATCTTTCTGTGTATAGTGCTTGTAACTTTACGAAGAATGGGCCAAATTTCTTATCATTTTGATGATTCCAGAACCTTGCAGATGCTAGATGCTAGATGATGAACCTTTTCTGATCGATTCCACAACGTTTCTTTCACAATTCAATCGCATGACCGTAACTGGTCTTTACCTTTAACCTATTTTTCCGATAATTTTGCACCGATCTTGAGAGTAGTGCATAAATTATGAGCAGGTACTAATGGGAAAATGCTTTCAAGCACTCAAGCTTTATGATAAATCTGAAGGTGGGTGAAGAGTGAATGCATTCTAGGAACATACTGATTCCTTAACTTCCATCAAGGATTAAGATTATAAGAATAATAAGGCTCATCCATACCCCCCAGCACTTTTTGTATGAATTGCTTTCCTAAGTTTCTTTTAGATGGTATACACAGAGATGGTGAAATAATGACAAACTTTACTTATTCTTTCATTTTTATGTTTGCTTATACTCTCCCCTTCATAGGTTATACCAAAAATACTTTAAATTACCCCCTTCTTTTCCACAAATAGGACTGCCTGTAAATGTCATTGCATGCAGGTGCACACATGGTTCAGTGCGAGTGATATGATTCTGTGCGATTTGAGATAAAAATAGGACAATGTGTAATTCAGCGATCGATATGAACCCTTTTAAAACTATAGTTTTCGTGTAAAGCACAGAAATATAAAAAGTTCAAACAATATTGAATAGTTATCAAACTGCAGTCATGTAATTCAATCAACTGCACTGGAATAGACAAAAAAGTTTGATCATTCCAATAACATGCTAATTTCAAAATTATTGTTCACTCAGAATCATACCCTATTTTCAGCAAAATGATTTCAAGGTTCCAGCTGAATGAAGTGCTAATCTACATCAATATTGCATTATTATTGGAACTTAGAAACTAACATTAGTGAGTTCGCTGTACTATTCAAAGAAAAGAGTATCCTGCAATCAATAATTATATGATGATTCTTCTCTTTTTAAATTTTCTGAACATTTCACTATTTCCTGAGAAATATTTTGATTTTGAATTGCATTCTGGATTTCATGTGATAGCTTTACCAAAAAACTGAATCGCTCTCTGCTCTCTAAATGACTGTTCACTATTAATTTTCACTTTTCAAATGGAAATTTTAAAAATCAAAACTTGTTGTTGTTTAGACTATCAAAGAGGCAACTCCAAATTAAGGCCCAAATATCATAATTGAACTGAAATTTTACATTTTATGTTAGAGGTTACCTATTTGTACTTTGCAATGGGGAAGTTTTTCTTTGTAATAATACTACATGTACGGTATATGCATTTTGAAGTACCGGTACTGAGCTGTATATTAAATCCCACCATAATGTCGTGTAAAATTGCAATGTTTGGACAATATAATGGAAATTGGCCCAATATGTAGGCCTACTGTACTAAATAAAAGAGTAAAAATTGACATGCAATACAAACTCAAATGTGGAATACAACTTCTGTTTTAAAAGAGCATGTAGCTTATAAGTTTAAAGACCGTCAATACTACTGTGCCCGAAGGGATTAGACCACACAGCCAGGTCACTGACAGGTGGCTATCTCATTAACTCAGCTCTCAACTAACATAAGAAAAAGAGGATCATGGGGGACCAACAGGCACCGATTGGGGAAGTTTTCTATATAGAGGGAGCAAGTAGCTACAAGTAGGACAGTGGGGCTTTAAAAGAAAAATGAAGAATGCAACTTCTTTATTCCGACAGACGTGATCTACTTTTTTAATGGAATTCACGTTCTTGTCACATAAACTAGCACGAATTGACATATGACCTTTAGAGTCGGATCACGTCTCATAAATAAGAAAAGTGTCTGCAGAGCCTGAAATGTAGCAACTGGAAAAATGAAATCTATTCTAGACACATGCATGAATCATAACACATTTTGGAAGTTCTTTGTTAAATCTTGAAACCAAACTGGACAAAAAAATATTCAGATTATTAGCTACTATTCAACAATTCAGTCCCTTTTCTACAATTTAACGGGATTGGGTAATATTTGCCTCTAAACAAAATCCTGGATTTAGCTCATGCTGCAATCATAATTATAAACCTTTAGGTCAGTCAGGAACACCATGACTTTTACGAGCCAATCGCCTGTCTGATTTTTATTAATGAATGGATATCCAAATTTCAAAAACTGCTTTCCTAACGGTTTTTATAACACTACAGTCTATTTTTGTAGGGCTTCAATATTACACCATATCACGGACACTGATTACACGTAAGGTCATGCATCTCAGATTTAACATTGTTAAACGATGCCTTTAACAAGCTCTTATTGGAGCATTCTAGAGCTAAATTTGTCTCCACTGTAATTTATTTTCACTGGAGGACACATGGATTTAAAAAACACCTAGATATCAAATACACTCACACTACATCCTTATTCAAATGATATACCGAATACTTACATATTCTCATGGGGGTGAATCGTGACATAATGATGCAAATATTCTCCTCCTTCTTCCTCCTAGAGCGTGGTGGGTTGGTATCTCATGGTCCCGCACTTCTCCGGTGAGATCTGATCCTGATCACATGACCATGCAAAGACGAGGAGAGCATCCTCCGCCGGTCCTCCGGCGGTCCTGGGCGGCAACTGCATGGGGGGGGGGGGGATGATGGAGAGAGAGGGAGATGAAAGTGTTAGTCACATTGCCATGAATTTCAAATTAATCTTGACAGCTTTTTTTTTCTACACTGCTCCTGCCAAGGCATGTAAATGTGTAATGATCTAATGTTATGCTCTATGTGACATTTGAAAGAAAGACGAACAAATTTCTTATCTTATCTTATCCTACATGTTTCCAAAGCTGGAGAAAAACAGTAGCCCTCATACGATAGGCTAGAAATGTATTTAACATTTAAATGGTGTACAATGTGGTGAGTATAAGCTCCAAATTTAGAGGTTTTTAGACAGTTGTCTCAATGAATGACACAGATTCTTGTCATTTTCTTGTTCATGGCAAAATACAGCAGTTAAAAAGAACTGCATCATCATCAAGTTTGGAGAGAATTTTTTGAATGATGTCCTTTTTGATAAAGTTTAGTTCCTATAACTGCCAACTAAAGTGTTCCTTTAGTACATATTTATGCTATGTCATACCATATTATTGGCCAATGAGAGTGACATTGTTAATGCAATAATAACTTCACAACAGATAAATCACCATGGTAACAATTCCAAAGCCTCTAATGATTCTATGTGTAACTCTCATTATCCCGACTTTTATCACGGCTCTCACACTCCACTGAGGAGGGCAATTGCATAAAAATCTGGAGGCGCCAGTACTATCGATGTGTAATCACAATGCAGCACGGAGGGAGACAACCGTGTATAGGTGCATGGCTCAGATCAAGGGTACACTTACAAAAATGTAGATTGAACACTGGGAAATTGTTCAATTATCCAAAACCATGAGACCCAGACACAAATTAGCATTTTTATATTAAAAAGTACCATTGGGGGAAGCTCCAAACAAGTTTTCAGCTTCATTGAGTTCAAATTAAAGATTTTAGAGCAATTTTATGATGAAAAAAGGCCTATTTTCAGCACTTTTAACGTTACATTCAAAACATGCACTAATTGGATACCATATTTTTACTAATGGGATGCAAAACTTGTGATTTTTTTAAATCTTGATGTAGAATCTATGTAATAATTAACATTTCTGTTGAGTTAATTCCTATTATTTTACTTTCTTATTCCATTTACACGTGATACAATTTTTGTGATATGTTCATAACTGTGGTGTCCTGCAAATTTCAAATCTTACTAACTGAAGAATGGTGTATAAATAATTGATTTATTTACAAGCTTGCAATGTTATAATGTTTAGTTTCACTTTATCTTTGATTTCTAATCAGATCATTTCATTATGGGTCATGGTTTTAAAAATATTCAGATTTCTGAAAATGGAAAATGTTTGGTGTCCTGCAGTTATGAACATATCATGCAACATAATCTATACAAAAACTTATTGTATTCTTTCAAAATGATAATGCAATGGTGTATATAGGTGAATGAAGAGCACTGATAACATTGGATTCCCCATTTTAACTTGTATGTGTGATTTAATCAACAATGAATGGACACCGAGTTATGTACGTGACGAGTTATGTACGTACACCACGTTTTTTTTTCTTCAATAAGACCCCCTATATTTAGTTATTTGTTATGGTAGGTAGTAAACAATGTATAAGACATACACACGTCTGATTTGGTGAGAAGAATATTACAAAATATTGCAGTTTGAGCTTTTTCATGTCATGTACATAACTAAGACACCGTTATGAAAAGACACCGAGTTATGTACGTTACTGCCAATCACAATTTGAAATAAATTATCATAAATGAATCAATTTATTTCTGTCAGCATGAATTGCACCCTTCTGCATTTTCATTTAAACAAACATTTATTGAATTTAAGGAACAAGAAGTTATAATTTGAATGTAAAACTACTTACTTTTGGTGTCCACAGTTATGTACGATTAAGTACAGAAATCTTACATTTCAGTCCTGAAATAGTAGTTTACAAACTATTTACACATTGCAAATTATGTTTCATTCAGGAAACACATCATTCCTTCAATTGAAGTCGATATTAGACTAATGCAAAACCATATCTGACAATAAGAAAAGAGAAAGCATCTAGAGAATAAGATGTACTGTACATAACTCGGTGTCCATATTTGTTTTGGCCAAATTCTAATAACTAAATTGAAAAAAGTTGATATGGCAATGGTTTTAAGTTTTGTTTAGGGTATGTTTTAACATCTCATGTACTTTGTTGAGAAAAATTAAAATTATAAGAGAAATATCAGCATGAAGTGGACACCGAGTTATGTACGTAACATTTTTGATGATGTGATATTTGGCTACTGATTGCCGCTTAACGGCAATTTGTTAAGGTCTGATTTTTTAGCTATGTGTTGCATAATGTTTGCAGATTACAAAAATAATGTTGCCACAGTCTATAATTGACTTTTAAAATTCACCTCATATGTAACACTTTTGTGCCCTTGATCAGAGCCCTGCACATAGGGATATCTCAATGTTAGTCACACAGTGTCATGTTTCCTATTAATCATACAATCGGCAGTCTTCATGAAAGAGAAGATTTCGCTCGTCTGGATTCAAAGATGGTGTTACATCTCTGCATCTCCATGGAGAAGAAAATATGACAGCATTCCTTTACAGAACAGCATAAAGAAGCTCATTTTCTAAAAGGGAGACAACATCATTAACTAAGGGCCTCCACACAATAACTTAGGCCAACAAAAGAGGGTAAGAAAAATAAAGGAAAGCTAATGCATTAAAAATCACTTTAAAATAATTTTTAAAGTACCCTGTCTCCTCATTTGTTAAAATATGTATTAATAGGAACTGTAGGCGAAATTGACAATGCATGAAGTGAATGATAGATATCATGATTGATTTTGTTTCTGAAAATTAATTGAGCTACGAAATTAATAAATAAAGATGTGCATTAATTGTGCTAGTTCCATAGACATTCTCCATTGCTTCACCACTACCAGTAATTTTTTTCAACTCATAAAAGAGGATACCCTTGGCCTTGGTGCTGGTACTACCAGTACCTGTACTTTCTTTATATTTAGAAATGGGATTACCAGGGCTGGAGAACATCCAGTTTTTATTATGTTTACCTTCAGGTGGTGTACTTGTACATTATGACGTCACTTTGAAAAATAACATGAAAAATACATGCATTGTTTGAAAGTACAGGTTTGCACGGAACATCCTTAAAAGGACCTTTTATATTCTTTTGTGTGGGTTGGGAAGTCCTGAAAAGGACTAAAAAAATGAATTAAAAAAAACTACATATATGTGTTAGTTAGTCCAGAATCTGGCCCCCTTTATCTTTTTTCATAATCATGATCTCTTCTATACCTACTGCAAGAATCTATGAATCCATATGTCCAGCCTAATAGGGAGCTTGAAAGGCTGTCGCTGAATGACGGACATGTGATCAATAACGACCAATCACAACTTTTTATTATAAGACGGGACCATGACATTTAAATCAGGATTCTCTTTCTAATTTGCTTGTAGTACTTCATAAATAAAAGCACAACATAGGCCTGTACATGTATATCAGGGCTCCTGGTGCAGTTTTAGAAGCATAATTCTTTTGGGGGCACTTGAAGAAATTGGGGAGGGGGACAGCTTTTGCCCTATAAGCCCCCTACATGTAAAACCACTACTGCAGGGCTTTCCACTGTGAGCAGTCCAGTGCACATATACATGTAGGCCCCAAAATTTAGACATTCAAACATGGGGTGCTTGCTTGTAGATCCTAAATACTTCCCGCAAGAGTAACATGGAATCAAACGGTTAAAAACTTCTCACAGAAATACATATCTGAAACTATTACACACTTGCCTGCCTGAAAGCATTATGAAAGACATTTAGACTGGATATTTGGACATTTCTATCCTTCATGTTCATAGCCAACATTATCTGCCTCCAGGCTTTTTTTTCTTCCAACTACACCTGGGCCCTGTTTCATAAAACTTGATATCAATAACAAGTTACAAGCTACTGTTATAAGCTACTGAAATCATGGCATATGATTGGCTGAGAGCAAATTTATCATAGAAATTAAGTATTTGTTATAGATAAAAAGTTTTATGAAACGGGCCCCAGTACAATGGCACATTCTTGTATGTATAGCTCTTTTGCCATGGGTATGCTTCTCTTTCCTGTTTCCTTTCACTCCATCAAGTAGTACCACATACATGTACATTGTATTTTACAAATCACCTTAGAGCTGGCTGTTTCTTTTGAAAATATCCCAATGTGAAAATGAGAAGAGGAGGTCCAAGGTTGATGGAAAGTTGAAAAATATTTCTTTAATTTTTCACTTTCTTACAATGATTCAGCTTTAGACAAGGAACTTTGAGATGGATCTCAATACTAGCAAAGGACATGGAACATTTACCCTGAAATTTATCAAAAGTAAAACAGAGTCTGTGTTTGTAGACTATTATTAAAATGGATTCAGTGATAACCAACAGTCCTCTCTCACTTTAATTAACCATCCTGGCGGGTTTTTAATAACTTTCTAACAGCTATCTCAAGGCTGTAATATGCTGGCTTCTCATCAAAACAGATGATCATGCTAATGAAAGTAGCCAATGGTCGTGCGTGTGGGTAATAAGCACGGTGAAACAAAAGCGAGAACAAGAAAGGAAATAGAAACTATCATCCAGCCATCCAGGAGGGGGTATCATGGTGTTTGCCTTAGATCACCCCTCGCCACCTTCATCTTGCCGGGCACACATATCACGATGAAACATTGGCAAAGTCATTAATTCCAAGGGTTTTAATCATGACAAACTCTCCAATTTTTAATTATTAAAAAAACAAAACACAACTGGAATCACTTAGGTGTGATGTACATGTACATGTACATTGGCGAAGTTATTTATTCCAAGAGTTTTAATCATGCCTTATGGCAAACTTTCCTCTTTAAACAAATTATATTTACCCCAAAAAGGAATCACTTGTGTGTGATGAATAGTACAAAAAACAATGAGTATGATACAATGTGCAGTGGCTCATGCAAGGACAAGGCTACAGATATCTGCAAAACAACAATTTCTGTGGTCAAAAATAAATAACAAACGAGCATCTACAAAGCAAGTATCACTTAATTCACATGTATCCATGCTACTCTTTATGTAGCTTCTACAATTGACAACATTTAATATTTGTTTAAGGCCTATCATTTCTTTGTCTGTTCAGACAACCATTCAGTCAGCCTGATACATCAAGCTTAGAATTGGCTATTATTGAAATTTACATTTATCTTTTGAAATTTCAATTACATGTACCATAATAACAACTCTTTACCATGTATTTTTATGATAACAATTCTGAAGTTTCAACATTAATTTTGGGCTCAAGCCAAGGCCTAGCACCTCCTCATCATTGTCTACAATAAAACAACATCAGATACTCAAAACTGCAACTATGAAAACTGCCCTGAATAAAATAATATCATTTATCAGGTATAAAGTAACTGACTACATTATTACCATCTTTTTCTTTCACAACTCTCATCCATCTTTCTTTCTTCACTCCCTCCCTCCCTCCCTTCCTCTCTCATGTAGGAGGTGACATTTCAAAACAGTAGTGGTTGTATTTAACACATATTACAACTGGGTACCAGATGTGCTCAGTCAGTCGAACATATTGTCTGCACACAGTAATTAACTAATGCACTTTTCTTGCATAAGATAGCTGCAAAGTACTTGTCAAATGTTGATGATGGCCACTTGCTATTCAGACTCTGAACTTTCGATGCATGAGCATTATGCATGTAAGAGAAATTGCGGTGATCTACATGTACATTTATTTTGGCCTATATATTGAAACTCATTTCTTGGAAATTTATAAATATTAATTGATTAAGGAATAAACTACATTTTCTTATAAAGAGAAAGTGAGAAATAGCCATTGTGTAATATTTGATAGACAAGAGAATTGAATTATCCCATATGCAATTAAAACTCAAGTAAATCATTTTTAAATTGACATACATCAGGATATAACAATACATTTGTATACAAAATGAAAAAAAAAGTAATTAAAGAATTGGAAAAAGCTATTTAATTTGCACATACATTTAAAGAAACAAAACAGTCAGAATGTTAACATTTGAAATGGCTAAAGTCAGAAGTTCAGTTCAGTATAGTATTTCAGAGCAGTGTTTCAGAGAAATTTCTAATCACACTCCCAGCTGCTCCTGTTGATCAGAACAGAGTCATCAACCGACCAAATATTTATAACCACAAAGATATTATGGCAAATTTCTTTTCTTTTAGTTTTATTAGGGGAGCAGCAATCTCATTATAATCATGTACTTTGATTTTAAATGCACAATATTTTCCTGATTCTACTTTCATTGACATATTGCTAAAGCGCTACAAACTGTTCTCTTACATTGTCAAATAAAGTATGAACCTGGCTGTGTACTTGAGAGCATCAAGTATGAAGCCACATAATGCACATATTGGCTCAGCTGTTCCGCTACCCACATTTCATCATTGCTAATATTCTCTCTCTCTGTCTCTCTCTCTTTCTCTCTGTCCGTCTGTCTATCTGTCTCTCTCTGTCTCTCTGTCTGTCTGTCTCTGTCTTTTTCTAGCTCTCTCTCTCTCTCTCTCTCTCTCTCTGTCTCTCTCTGTCTCTCTCTGTCTGTCTCTCTGTCTGTCTCTCGTCTCTCTCTCTGTCTCTCTCTCTCTCTGTCTCTCTCTCTTTGGGTCCCTGGGTAGGAGGTGTCGTTATCATTCTCACTCTAGTCTCACTCGAGTCAGTCTCTCTCTCTCTCTCTCTCTCTCTCTCTCTCTCTTTCTCTCTCTTTGGGTCCCTGGGTAGGAGGTGTCGTTATCATTTCCAGCATGAAGCTCCTCACTGGACTGTAACACGAGAGTAACAACCCACTTTCATTCCTACATGTAACAGGATATATCTTCCTATTCCCTTCAACGCCATCTTGATTTCCACATCCATCTTGGTTTTCACATTCATACATCTTCACATAAATCTCCACAAACATCTTTCACATCCATCCATCTCCACTTCAAAGAGTTGCCTTGATTTAAGTTAAAACAAAAGCTTCTTACTGGACTGTAACAGGAGAGTAACAACCCACTTTCATTCCTAACAGGATGTATTTTACTTCAACACCATCTTGGTTTTCACAGTACATCTCCATAAACATTTTTCACATCCATCCATCTCTACATCAAGGAATTGCCTCGATGAAAAAACAAAATCATACTGTCTTCCAGACTTCCATATCTTTATAAGATCAATCATAATCATTCAGTGTAAGCAGTATCATAGTTCTTCAAATTTGTCATCATTACAGATTAGTCAGGGTGATACAAATTATTCTGTCAAGAGAGCCAAATGTTGAGTGACTAATGGCTTATTTGGTCTCAGAAAGTATGTTTACAGATTTTTTTCTTCTTCAATTAATGGCCTAATGGGGCTCCTTTTAGATTTCGGGTGGGGGATATAAATAAACCAATGAAACTTCCTTTCATTTCTGACTGCCTGAATTTGTCCAGAAACTGACAATAGCATAGTATAATATATACATGTACTTTCAAGTTGCATCTACTTCATCCAGAATTATAAGATCACAATTATTCCATTTTTCCTCTCCACATACCTTTTCTTTATTTAACTCCCTCTCTGTAATTTTATTTTGTTACCCCCCCCCCCCCCCTCTCTCTCTCTTTTTCCCTCTCTCTCTCTCTATCTCTATCTCTTCCTCCATTGCCTCGTTACTTTTAACCACTAGAGTTTTAACTACATGTACATGTATATAATGCGACAAGGATTCCAAATTTATACCCTCCCTTTAAACACCTGTGAATGAGCGAAGGAAAATTAGATTATTCATGCTCTAGATCTTTGATAGAGTAGAACATCGTCTCCCTCCCAACTAGACCAACCCATGTGTAATAGCATGGACCTACTACTAGTGGCTTCTGCTCAATCCGTTTCTTTATAATTGAATATGGAAGACTGATTTTCACTGTACATGTACATATCTTCGCAGGAGTGGTGGATCCAGGATTTTGTCAAACAGGGGGCAAAATATTCCTAAAAGTTTCTGACAACCAAAATAAGGGGGTGTGTCATCTTTCATTAAGCCTATCATTCATCACCACAAAAAGGGGGAGGGGCACATTCTGATTCTGTGTACAGCTGTACTATAGAGTTAAAGGCCCACTGCACTACTTGTAGCTACTTGCGCCCTCTATATAACAAACAATGCCTAATCAGTGACCATTGGTCCCCCATGATCCTCTTTTTTCTTATGTTAACTGAGAGCTGAGTTGATGAGATAACCACCTGTCCAGTGACCTTGCAGGGCGGTGTAATCCCTCCTGTAAACTATGGCAGATAAGCTTTAAGTCATTTGGGTTTGTGAAGTGAGGGAACACATGCTGGATGACCTGTCACCCCGCCCCCTCCCTCAATCCATCAGTGCTTTACAGAAACGAAAGCACATAACTACATGTATGAAACATTTTAAATTTATATCACATGGCCATAAATGGGGTATTCTAAGAAGAACATACAGGTAATCAGGTATCAATTGCACTTTGCATATCAAATAGGTACAGTATTACGAATGAAGTGTTTGCACATTCCCAATGACATCATAAAATACCAATACAATATAAATATCAGCAAATTCCTTAAAATGGTATGGACTTTGAACTATATGTATAATGTCACAGTATGAAGTGCACATATGTACAATCACTGAAGGAACATGTATGTGCAATGCAACTGTAAATTTACATTCAGGAAAAAATGATCTACTTTTCCAAGATATAAATATGTACACACACCTGTGAAATCAATATTATCAATGAACATAAGTGGTTGAAAAATCTGAATCTGACATTTACATGTATATGCTGTCAGTTTTCATTGGCATACTATATTGATTAAAAAATATTAATGCCCATAGTCTGTGACAAGAAATTAAAGAGAAGGGCGAGTGCTGGTGCATCAACAGGGCAGTACTTTGTAAAGATGCTTTCTTAACAATTTTGGTTTCACATTCACATAAAAGAACTTTCCATTTGGAATATATTAGCTCAACCCTCAAGAAGATCTACATGTAATTATAAATATTGCATTATTAGCGAAACAATTTCCGTCATTTAGGTCCAAAGATTTGCTCTCATCTGTTTCGTGTTCACATGCTTCAAAACAACTGCTGCAATTTTTGATAAAGGCCTTTTAAAATCATGTCCGTCTAGTTCCTATGTAGCTGAATGTTGATTGTTCTCATTTCTTTTGCTGAGAATACACAGCATTATGTAAAGCACTTTGTGAAATTTGTTAAATTAGTAAATTAATAATTCATGGTGTCGCTCGGTCGCTCCGTTGCCATGCCATTAACGTAGTAAAATTCAGGTAAAACTCTGACTCACTTTGATGCTTCAAACTCAAGGACACTCAGCAGTCCAATGCAGCCTCACTCCAAGACTTCCATTCACATCAAGAAAGAATAATTGTCAATAAATCCACCATAATAATGCCCTGCATGGTTATTAAACCATTGACCCTTTCAAGTCCATTTCAAATGAAAAGTAATGGTCATTCTCTGATTGAGTATAGATTAATAGTTTTGGTGTGAATAAAAGGTTGAGTGTTAATAAATTCTGACAATCCAACCTTGGGGAGAATAGTATTAATACCCTGTGTTTAGAAATTTGGGTTCAATAGCTGGTCAGGCATACATGTAGTCATTGAAGTCAACCTGTTGATTATTTAATTCTCTCATTCCCGTAGGCATAATACAGAAGCCACCTGGTTCCAGAAATCAATGGGTTAATTTATACAGAAAAGGTACATGTAATGGTCAGTCTCTAAGGGTGCGTTTAAGCTTCAATTTTGAAGGCAGAATGAGCGATTTGTAACGCTCATCGTAAACGCTCATCGTAATCGCAGTTCCACGGTGTACTGTTTATGCTCACTTCTCTGGCTCCTCCAGGCAATTCTCCCTGGGTGGCCTTAATTGGCCTAGCAGCTGGATTCGCAAACCTGCACTGTGCATGCTACGTAGACCCACTAGAGGTCAGTGTGTTGACCCCATTTAAACGCATTTACAAATTGTAAACGCATCTTTTTGTGAGTTTACAATCGTTTTTCGGTGATTCTACAAAAGTGAGAAAGGACGCACCGTGTTTTACTAAACGCGTAACAGATGCCTGATTCTGGCCAGAAAAAGTTAAGCATAAACATGCCCTAATAGAGCACAAATTGATGGTTTTGTTGTGTATATGCGGCCCATAAGAGATCATCATTAGCAGGCTTCATGCAGACAGAGAATAGTATGAGCACAGTGTATTCAGCAGACATTTGATTTGGTTTAACCATAAAGGGTAGCTGTCATGCTTAGCCTTGCAAATAATTGTCCGTGTTTTATTGTGCTCTAGGGAGAATAGAGCTACATTGTAAACACTGTTGGATGCTTCTGTAAAAAATACTTTACAGTAGAGTTAACACCTACCGTGCTAAGAGTAACAGATGTCAGAAGCCTTCATGGATGTAAACATGTTACAGTACAAACCAAAACAATTTAACCAATTGGATACTGTATTCTCTTATTCACACAGGCATAATACAGGGACCATTCTGATCCCATAGCCAATATGGGTTAAGGTGAATATTCCTATATGACACAGAGAGGCTGATACTTATTCACTTTACTGTAGATATTCACACAAACATTGTAGTGCAATATGCATAAATGTACATGTAGAAGCTCGAGTTAATCTGCATCCTTTCATTACTTTCAGATGAAAGCTGTCTTAGGTAGAAAGTAAAGTGGTCTCAATTTTTGTATTTGCTTCGTTGTTGTTGTTGTTTCTTCTGTTTTTATGAACATATATTTTTTCTTTGAACTATTATTGTACAGGATGTGAAAGACCTGCATAAATTCAACAGATAAGATTAATCCTTTGATTCCTTTATATTTATGATACCAGTATGTTAGGAAACATTAGAACTTTAGAAGGGTCAATCTCAGAAGTGTGCCCGTATAATAATACCTATATAATAATATTGAGGGTAGAATCTACAATTTCCTTCAGAATAACGCCTGTCTTTTAATACCAGCATTATAAATATACCATTACATGTATATGGAAATTGGAAAGTAGAAGAATAATCAAATTCTCAAAGTAAGGGCCCTCCGATGCTGGTAGGTATAATGTTATTGTAGGAATTATCATGAACATTTTGACTACCAGTGTACACAATGGTACTGAAAACAGAATTAAAAATTAGGTAACAACAAAAATCTATCTAATGTACATGTACATCATACAGCTGTACATTATCTTTTTTTATTGTGTTTTTATTTTGTTTTCCTTTGTTTGTTTTTTCGTTCCTCTCCTCTCCTCTCCTCTCCTCTTCTCTTTTCTTTTCTTCTCTTGTTTTCACTTCTCTTTTTTTTCCTTTTCTTTCCTTTCTCTTCTTTTATTTCACATTCAGATGGACAGAAAATGTTGACCACATGAAAGGAGAAAACTGAGATATCCTTTACTAAAATAAATGTGATGCTTTCATACAAGTACACTATATCATTTACTCTCTTTTCGCTCAAACTGACTTCAGCTCCAGCCTTGAATGAAGACCATCGATAACGTACGGAGGCACTCGGCAGACTGGGAGAATAATCAACGCCAAAGAATGATCCCACATGCGTATTGATTAGTCATGCAGTGATAGGCTAATGTCAAATGAGCATCGGCTAGTGGCAGCGCTGGTGTTGGTTGGGGGGAATGTCATTACCGCTGGCTACTACTTCTCACATTGGAGGCCTGCAAACACATTAGGGTTAGACGAAGGACAGTTTCTCTTAGAAGATCGACCACGCGGTGGATCGACAACGGCCGGCTCACGTGCACAGAATTTTGAATATGTACAGCCCTGAATGCTACGTATGACAAAGCAAGCTATGGGTGTGTTTGTGACTTTGTGTGCACACATACCGGTACAAGAAAAATTTAGCACTTGTGAGCTAGATTCAAGTTTCCGATTAAATGGCTCATCTACAACATGTATGCAATCAGAAAACTATATAAGGGGCCTTATATTTGTTTGTAGCAGTTTAAAACAAACAATATTTTGAGAACTAGAGAAAATTTACTTTAAAACATACAGGTAAGGTTAATGCTCTTCTGGCTCCAATCTTAACAGATCATAATGCATGCAGATCAATTTCAACAATTTTTGTTTAGAATTCTAGAAAATGGATATCAAATGTCACAAGTTTTAGTGGCATGCTGGTCTGACCATTTAAAAAATAAACATAAATTAGGACCATGATTGTGAAGAGGCATGACTTAGGAAGTATATCGCAGCCACAGAGAAGAGCATCACGGCACAATGCTGTAGTATAGCTTCTAGGCAAATCCAGGCACCATGTCATTATAGAGCCACACTGTGCATGCAGCTTCAGAGCAAGAACTATAGGAAAGACATTTTGAATTCATTATTCTGTATGCCCGAGTGCAGTAGCTTTAATGACAAGGCAGTGAAACCAAAGAGATATCTCTTTGGTGAAACCTTGAAATATCATTATTTCAAGAACAAACATCTCCAGGATGCTACAAAAAAGTTGTACAGTCCATGGCCTGCAACAAGTGGATACACATTCATGCATTATAAACAGAAAACACAATGTTTACTCAGAAGGCTCCCAACTCATTTTTTTCACAGAGGTCAGGATTTTAATATTTTCAGGATTTGCATGCATAAAATCCATCTAGGAAGATGACATTTTCAAATAAGGAATGCACAATTACATCGTGGGCGCCTCCAAGTGTCAAGTTCGCCTGCAGGCAATATGGATAACGGAGAGCTGTCAAAATTGCCAAGACCTTCATAAATCCTCAGTCAGTCTCAAACTCCCACTCATCTTCCACTATCACATGTACATGTACATGGACATGAAGGAAACCGATAATCCGGATATCTTCCAGGATACATTGTGCAAAGTTGTTTTTCTCAAGGTGGCCTACATGTAAATGACCTTTACAACCATCTATATACGCACATCTTAGCAATGTCAAATTAGAATTCACTTTCCACATACTATTAAAAAAATGATTGCCAATAAAACTGACTGCACCAACATAAATCATTGAAAACAACAGAACTTTCCTCCTACACGATTTAAACTACAGAGTTTTTCACTTGAATTGGATGTTTCTTACAAAATCTTTAAGGTGTCTTGATACTTAAAATACAAAATTTCTTTCAATTAAAGAACCTCTGAAGATTGCAGAGTTATTGTATTATCATCTTCAATGACACAATCTTCAAATGATAACTGGAGTTACACGTCCATCTGCATTGATCGACTTTAAAATGAAATAAATCTTATCATATAAATATTAAAAATATTCAACCACTGCTTTTCTAAAGTCATAGATCTGTAAATATTCACTACCGGTATGTAACTAGCTGATATTATTGCTTTTGGGTTGTTTTAAACTATGAGATAGAAAGCTGAAGTTAGATACCTCATAATGACTGGTTGTATAATTAGTAAAAGAGGAAAACTTTAATAATCTTTTGACATATCTAGGTTTCAATGCAATCTGTTTTTAATTCAGCCAATCTAAATCAGTTAATTTCTATACATCTACAACTATATAAATTCCAAAGTCCTTTAACATTCTAGTATACCATAAATAGATTCTCAACAATCCTTATTTAAAACTTGTGATGATACTATACGGTGTACTCTACATGGCCGTGATAGGTTGATTTATCGGTACCTAATTACAAGAAAACCCAGTTACTGCGATTCTAATCTGTAGCTCAAAGGACATATTGACAAAGTAATAGCTCGTATAAATAGGTTTATCTATAGGCTATGCAACAAATTTTTCAACACCGTATAAATCATCATGATTAAAACTGATTTGCAAAATATCAAGTGTTTATATGATACATATATATAGCTTGAGGCTGATCTCTCTCTCTCTCTCTCTCTCTCTCTCTCTCTCTCTGTCTCTGTCTCTGTTCTATCATTATCACTTTGCATGTAACTGAAGGTATAGAGATATATCATCAGCATTAGTTTGAACCAACGAATCTGTCAAGTAAAATATACAATGTACTGTACACGCGTATGACCCTTTCGAAGGTTCATATTAAGGCCGAGGATATCTATACAAAATGGTAGATGGACCACATTTGGATGGCTTAAAGGTAATACAAAGTTTTGGGAATTTCGAAAATTGGGTGGATAGTGATTCTTTACAATTTTGATATATTTGGATGCCCATGTGGATGTATTATAAGCACTAGAAAATTTAGCCCCTAAAACAATTCTGCTTTCGAGAAAAATTGAATATAAAAATTTACCGGTGCTCCCGGTAAATTTTGATAAAATTTCGAATAGCACCAACGGCGGTACAATGGTAGCTGCGACCATGAAAATCTCAGAATATGTAGTTGTGATGTATAATTTTCAAACGGGAATAGCTAATCGGTCGAGTGTAGTCAAGAAACATTGTTGTATAGCTTTATCAATATCTTGACCTTGAGAGGGAGCTATACAACATAAAGAGTTTATTATCTAAAATTTCAAAACTTTAGACTCGATTTCAACTGCGACAACGATCACTGAATATTGTAGGATCCCATATGCTCCCAATATGTTCATTTGAACCAAATTCATGACCCCATACCAAAACTTTGTATTACCTTTAATAGACCCTATCAAATCAATAGTTAATCCCTATTGATAAGTACTGCTCACTACGTACGGATTATTGATAAAGAAGTTTGTGTCTATTCAACATAACCAGTCAAGTTTTACCTCAGTGTTTACAGCACTAATGATCTGTATCATGCAAATTTACACAAGGCAATACAGGAATACATGGATAAATTGAATAAATTGCAAGCTGTGTACTAAATTGTCCTTTAAATCATACAATTTATACATATAATATGTTTGTAGATGATGCCCAAAAAATGTATTACCGGCAATGTGTTCAATCTAACATTTGAAAACTTTGAAAAACTTTGAAAAACATTACATTTAGCAGATTACCGGTAGTTGAATATATGCTGAATGATCAACAATGTACATGTAGGCTTGTACATTGTACATGTTGAGATCGAATTCAGAAATATAGGCCTTACAGGCTATGTATTCCACTACTGTCCAGGCTCTGAAAACAACTCCACCTTTTTTATTGTATGAAGATGTCAAAAATCTTTTACGGATAAAATACTCTCTACATTACAGTACATGTGATGTACATCATATCTCTCGAAAGGTATTCAATAAATACAAATATTATTTAGCAGCTTTACAGTGATAATTTAGATAAATAATCAAATGGACACAATAGCTGCTTGAAATCTGTCTGAGATATAGTGCACAGTGAAACATATGGTTGTATATTCCCCCAGTAAAATGGTTATGTTTAAATGCCAAACCCTCCCTCGATCTTGACAACAATACAAAGAATGCCAACTATTCAAGACAGCGGTAAATCCCTGAATGGGATCGTGATCATTGTGTTTCTCTCAAAGGGGGAACTCTTCAGCCTGGCTTGTATTGTGCTCCAGGACCAGAGTAAGATACAGGTATTGTATCTTATACCGCCTCCCAGGTATGTTCATGCACATGTATGAACATATAGGTCTAAACATGCAGAGTGAGAACTATTCAAAGTGCAATTAATTACAGGGAAATGAGTAAGGAGAGGTTGAAAGTCCACAAGCGTTCAAAACTGAAAAGTCCCGCTGATAAAAATAACGGTAAGACTCAAAGAACACGTACTGGAGCATGCAAATACATGTTTTTGTATTGAACACATGGATGTAGACGTACATGTTCATGTATGATCGTTATCTAGCATGGAAGACAATTAGTTTGCAGACACATAAGTCGTTGTGCGTAACAGTGTCTGCAAAATGAGACTACAGAAGGCTCTGCACTTCAACTGCAGTTTGACAAAGTCATAAACTGGCAGATCTTGGCTCTTATCTCAAGGCTTTAAAAAATTGTGCTAAAATGACAAATTGTACTAGAAGTGGATCTTCCAGGCTAACTTTACTAAATATATGATGACAAAGCATACAGTATACTTCATTGTGTGTAACATGTTATGTAACAAGACAAGAACTTCCTGAACTTTTATCAAAATTACCTCAATATTTGTCAATTGTCACAAAATAGGCAATCTACCAGGGAATGTGCACAACAATGTACATGTTAGGTTCCAATCGTTCCATAATCCATATAGGCCTCGATTAATGAGTAATGAAATATTTTTATTGTAAAAAGCTTTACAGTGTTTTTGGAGGAAATAGGCAAGTGAAGATGTGGTATAGATATTATAACTAGATATGTCAGTAGGATAATCATTATAAAGAACTGAATTCCCGAAAGGGACAATAAATTTTCAATTCATTCATTCATATGACAAAGTAAAGATAGCTGAAATAATAAAATAAAATACTGATGAAAAGAAAAGTTATATACCGGTAAATGTAAAAGCTCTATTAAAATCATTTAGGTGCCATGGAGGGGGACAAATAGTATAAATAAGGTTTAATTATTTAGGCAATTTACAGGAAATGCTTGGTCTTTTGATAAGTGAGAAGGGGGAAGAGAAAAGAGAAAGACAGAGAGAAAGGGAGGGAGGGAGAGAGAGAGAGGGGGAGAGAGAGTGAGAGAGAGAGTGAGAGAGAGGGAGAGAGAGAGGGAGAGAGAGAGGGAGAGAGAGAGGGGGAGAGAGTGAGAGAGGGGAGAGAGAGGGGTGAGTGAGAGAGTGAGAGAGAGAAAGAGGGGGGAGTCAAGGAAGACAGATGAAAAGAAAGAATGAGGTAAAAACTGAAAGAAGAATTCCTTCATATAGTCAACAAAGAAAATAGTGTGCCTCTACTGAAAATGTGACACATTTTTTCATTATCATGGAAAACTTTATAGAAACACCTCATGGATTTATTACCGGATTTATTAATATTCCAAATCAATCATGTCTGTATATATAGTGTAGGCAAATAGACACATTGATTTTTAAGTGTTTGCGTTCTAGCAGGGAGTTATTTATCAACTCCCTGATTGTAGTTTCTACTGAATCTATTCACACTGTTACATCACACCTAAATGCAAATGAGCTTGAATTGCTTAAAGAGCTAGCTGAAAGTCATGCAACACTTCAAGGTTGAATGCCTGGATTTCGTGGCCACTGTTTGCTGAATAATCAAACCACTTCCACCTCTCCAAATTATGTAATAAGAGACTAAGGACATTACGATATAATTCACTAGCAATAGATACAAACAATTCACGATCACAGTAATCTGTTTACAGTAACGGCGATTTGGCGTAATCATGCTATTGATAAAAACGTAAAGCATACAATTTGTGGTCTACTCTTACCGACATTCTGCTGCATCGATGCACATCAATGATCGCCGGTGTACGAAGGCTTTGGGCAGCCTTCTGAAAAGCCAAGACGACGGCGATATCCAAACTATCTTCCTCGTCGAATAAGTCCATATTTCGCGGGCGATTAGGAGCCGGTAGAATCTTCGCCGCCGCCCAACATACGGGTAACGCTAGCAACGAATGCAGCGGCAGATAACCCTT
Source organism: Strongylocentrotus droebachiensis (assembly GCA_035222895.1). Taxonomy (NCBI): domain Eukaryota; kingdom Metazoa; phylum Echinodermata; class Echinoidea; order Camarodonta; family Strongylocentrotidae; genus Strongylocentrotus; species Strongylocentrotus droebachiensis. Next base: position 84,012 of record JAVYIG010005838.1, read on the forward strand.
GTTGAATACCTCCTGCACTTCGATGATAAAATCCTCATCCCTGGCAACATTTTTCTTGGTCAGGAGCAGCCCTGATTGTTCCAAGGTATCTTCCAATCCAGCAAGATCAGGAGTTAGGCTTGCGTGTTGCGTCATGTTGCTACTAGAGTCCTTCGAATAGGTACTGTTCACCAAAACCTCTTGTTCTGCTGCCTCGCCTTGTGATGCACTGACACCGCTCAAATAAAACATTTCCTATGCGTGATGTACAGCGCTACCGCCTCAACCTACCCGTAAAATTAATCAACATACGACGACCTGACCTAGGTGAAGGTGCGAACGTTCTTACAACAATCAGACCTTTGTGCTCGCAGACGATCGACGATGTCGTATCAAATTCTGTTCGATTAATTATACATGAACGGTAGATCGACAATCCATCTACGATAGTTTTCGGGACAATGATCAATACGACAAACCACACTGCATACAAACATCCTAAATACTACCAACGTAGTTTACAGGTGGTATCGGAAGGTCACGCCTCAACTCTCAAGATATGCGCGTAGTCTGTAAATTGCAGTCGCAGATTTACCATAACAATTCTTAAACTGCATTTGGAAAGGGATTTTACTTCAAGAACCTATTTTTTTCCTGATTATAACCCAAATGGATGGTTACAGGCCTGTTTGTTGGAATGATGTTGCTATTATAATTCAATGATCCATGGATCATAATCGGGTGTATGCCTATTGATCTTGCATACCAACTAAGGGGCCTGTAATTCAGACTAGGATTTCAGCGCTGAGGGGTTACGATGCCACACCCACTTTTCACATAAACAGGGGAATTCTACATACTTCTCTCTCTCTCTCTCTCTCTCTCTCTTGAAAAACGGAAATTATTTTCACCCTTTCGATGCATGTTACATTGAATTAGAAAGAAGTGATGGCAATACAGAAAGATGATAAATTTCTCATTGAAAGAATCTGTTCAATTATACAAATTGTCGCATTAATTTTATTAATTATAAAAAAGAAATAAAAGTAGACCAGTACCAGTCGTGCTATTCGACAGGAGAGGACTGGTACTGTTTTCCGAATCGTGTTTTGTTTACTATAGATTGGTTTGATGGCCTGATTTTGTTTAGATAAATGAATCTAACCCAATCAACCTGAGGTAAAATAATACCCCCCCCCCTGCAGAAGCAGTGCGTTACAAGTACCCCATAAGTGCCCCGTTTTACATAGGAAAGTGCCCATTTTATCTTGACAAGTACCCCTTTTAATTTGTAAAAGTACCGTTCCCCTTTTCACCTCTGATAAGTGCCCATTTTATTTTAACACGTGCCCCCTTTTCTTTCGATAAGTTCCCATTTTCCATTTCAACATGTGCCTCTTTTTATTTTTGATAAGGTCCCACCCTCTTCTCATAAAAGCCCCCTTTCACCTCCGATAAATGTCCCTATTACAATCTGATCTGTGCCCCTTTTCTTCAAACTTATGCACATTTTCCTTCATTATAAGTGCCCCTTTTCACCTCTGATAATTTCCTTTTTAACAATGAAACGTGCCCCTTTTCCTTTTTCACAAAAGCCCCTTTTCACCTCTTATAAATGCCCCTATCTAAATAAATATGATGGGTGCCCCTTTTCCTTCGACAAATGCCCATTTCCCATTCTCATAAGTGCCTTTTTTTCATCCCTAGTGAATGCCTCTTTTGTAGGTGTAAGAAGTGCCCCATTTCACTTCTGATAATTACTCTTTGTACTTTGACACATGCTTCTTTTCTCTTCTAATAAGTGTCTTTTCCCTTTCGATATGTGTCCCTTTTTCCTCTCATCATTAAACACGCTCCTAATTTCAACGAATAAGAGCAAATTCCCCCAAGCTCGCTTCTCAGTCTTGACTTATGAAAATGAGTTTATAACCCCATCAGGTTTGGGTTTTTCTCTCTTTATAAGATGTAATTTTTCGCACTGCAACCTCAGCACAAATCTTTAATTTTTTCCTCGCGAGCGAGCGAGCGTATGAATTTTCAGACCATCACACCCAAATGCGAAGAATGATGGGTTGACAATATCTTGTAAAGTGTAAAAAGAGAAACAACTATTAAAATCATACCTTATATTGCAGTTGTAGGCCTATATACCACTGTCTGAAAATTGTATATTTTCGAATTGAGATTTCCCTTTGTAGGCATTTTTTAAAAACAATAAGTGCCCTTTTTTGTTCGGTGCCCTCCCCCCCCCCCCTCCCACTCCGCCGAAGTCACTCCGCCGCCCCTGCTTACAAGTGTTCAATTATGCCTACATTGTGTTTGAGGGGAGGCAATTCTAAATCTAGTTTTTCTTTGGAGACATCGTAGCCGCTTAAGTTGCCATATAATAATTGTTCTAGAATAATGGTGTAGATACGGGGAACGTGCACCTCACTCCCCATCGAAGGATGGCACGGGAGAGAAATTAAGGAGGAAGGAGTAAGAAGCGTGAAAATAAAATAATATGACATCCTATCACATAATAGGCTTACTCTACACATGGCCCTAATTCTCGCAAATTTTGTTCAAATAATACAATGGCACCAGCATTTCTTCGATATACGCCTTCATCATCATCCTCATCCTCATCATTGTTATCATAATCATCATCCTCCTCACCATCATCACCATCATTCTCATCACCATCATCATTATCATCCCCCTCATCCAGGCGCGGATCCAGGATTTCTTAGGGGGGGGGGGCCCAAATTTGAAGTCAATTTGAAATTTAGTGTGCTGAAATTTGAAAATCGTGCCGGCCAATATTTCGCTCAGTGGGTGAGCACTTGGCCCTCATTTTTTTTTAAATTGCACCCCCCCCCCCTTGAGCGCCAGGGGGGGGGGGGCATTTGAAAAAAAGGTAAAATTAACGTGTTTTTACTTTTTTTTTTTTTTTTTTGCTCCCGAGAATTTGAAAATCGCGCCAACCGATAATTCACTCAGTGGGGGAGGGGGGGGGGGCGGTGGGGGTAGTGAGCACTTGGCCCTCGAAAATTTGAAAAATTGCACCCCCCCCCCCCCCCATTGAGCGCAAGGGGGGGGAGGCCCATTTGAAAAATAGGTAAAATTAACATGTTTTTACACGTTTTTTTCCCAGTGGGGGCGGGGGGCCGGGACCCCGGTCCCCCGGCCCCACCCCCCCCCCCTGAATCCGCCACTGCCATCATCATTAACATCACCATGATCATCATTTTCATCGCCATCATCATCATCATCATTTTCTCTGTCATTGTACTCAACATTATATGTATAGGCGCCGGAAGTGGGGGGCAGGGGGGGCAGTTGCCCCCCCAATCACAAAAGTGGGGGGGGGGGCAAAACGCATTTTTGCCCCCCCCCCCCAAAACGCCCCCCCCCTCAAAAAAAAAATCAGTAAAGGAGTAAAGATGATTTGTATTTTTGACCCAAAAGAACATAACAATAATAAAAACCTGAATTAAATCACATATAAAATTCCATTCAAAGAAAAGGAAAGTTAACAGAAAGTAAATTTCCTAAACATTGCGCATGCCACCTATATTTATCAATGGAGGTTTTTATAATAGCGATACGCGCATATCGTGGACATATTGTGAGAGAATGGGAAAGCATGTCTGTTTTTTTGTTATAGGGTTGATAGACATGAGCCCCTGAACGCTGGCGTACCGATATGGGGGGGGGGGGGGGGGTTATTTCTTATTCGATACCAGCGATTTACAAATGTTGCTGAAATGACATGATTTTGCCGGTATTTTTTCTCAATTTTTTTGTAAGTCATACCTTTTTATGCGTTTGTTGAAAAGTAAGTACCCAAATTTACAATATTTACAAAAAAATGCCTATTTAGAAGCCTTTGTGTCATGGTCTGGAAAACGACTGGGCTAGGGGGCTCGAGCCCCCCTCACTTTTTGAAAAAGTATGTTAAAGAGAAAGAGAAAGAAAGAGAAAAATTAAGTGACCTGCCAATGTCACAAATGAGGTATCAAAATATGCTCATCTGACCGTAATTAAATGCCTAAAACCCCTGAGCTTCCGGGAGCTCTGCCCCCTGGACCCCACCAAGGGCCCTAAGGCGGGCCACTGGATGCTCATCTGACCGTAGTTAAATATTGAAACCTCTGAGCTTCCGGGGGCTCTGCCCCTTGTTCCCCAGCATGGGCCCTAAGGTGGCCCCTGGATGCTCATCTGACCATAGTTAAATATTGAAACCTCTGAGCTTCCGGGGGCTCGAAAATTGGTCATCGAAAATTTTAAAATTGTCACCCCCCCCCCCCCTTGAGCGCCACGGGGGGGGGGCCAAAACCCCAAAAAAGGTAAAAATCACGTGTTTTTACATGATTTTTTTTTCGAGGGGGGGGGGGGGCGGGCCCCCAGGGCCCACTGCCCCCCCCCTGGATCCGCCACTGCGTCACTGCCCCTGGAAGGTGAGCCCCCTGGAACGTTTGCCCCCCCCCCCAATCCCAAACTGCTTCCGGCGCGCCTGATTATATGTTCATTAGAATCCAAATCATCATTATCGTCATCATCATTATTAGGCTCATCGCCGTCGTCATACTTTAAAAAAATAAAAACAAAACCTAAACTAATCAAAATACTAAACAGTACTAAACTAAACTAAATAGTTGTCATTGTTTAGTATTTATGTCACCGGACTGAGGATCACGGTTCGCGGTCATAGTCCTGCTACAGCACTAGAGAAATTTGACAAGACATTACTCTACATTTGCCACTCTCCATCCAGGTGAAGTAAATGGGTACCCTGCAGTAAGATATTCCCTGAATGCTTTACCGCCTTATTTATAGCGGCGGCTCAGCTACAGCTTGAGTAATAACATACAAATATGCCTGTTGACTGATTTAAGGGGCACGGTTGAAAGTAGTGCCCAAGTGCATGGCCCTGGGAAGCGGGGGTGCTGGGGGTGCTGCAGCACCTCCGGAATTTTTCCAGGGGGGGCATAGCACCCCCTGCAAATTTTTTCGGTATGATATATTTACTGTTTCTTTCACAAAATCATATAAAATTACCCCTCGAAGCTTTTTTTTTTTTTTTTTTTAATATAAAAAAAAAAAAAAAAAAAAAAAAATTGTAGTAATTGGTGACCAAAAATAAACCCCACCCCAATACAATACCGATCGACCAAATTTTCAAATTATGGAGATATATTACGAGATTTTGGGGACAAAAAAAAAAAAAAATGTCCTCTTACCCCCCCCCCCCCCCCCCCCCCCCCCCCCCCCCCCCCCGCTTATTCAACAGCTGGCTGAGTCGTTGCGAAAATTTCGCAATATATATATCTCAGCGGCTCCGGTGAAAAAATCGTTCCCAGGACCCTGCCCAAGTGCAGTACTGCATAGTCAGGGGCAGATCCTTCCCCCCCCCCCCCCCCCCCAAAAAAAAAAAAAAAAAAAATCACATTTAAATAAAATGCCTCAGAATGTACCACAGAGCATCTCCAGGTTCAAAATTCCCCGAGAAGCTATAGCTTAACCGTGACCCGAAAAATAAGAAGTCAATACCCTGTGTCAATTCTCAAAAAATATGCCTGTCAAAGTAAATTTTCTGTCAAAGCATTGCCCGCGGTCAATAAGTAAAAAAAAGAAGGCAAATTAAACACGAAGAAACAAAGGGCAAAACATAAATTGAAAAAACTAAGAAATAAACAAACATACGAATTCTTAGATATTCGTTGCATATTTCTATCAAAGAAATATAAATGTTTTGGAATTCAGACAATCTTGGCTTCTTGTGATAAATGTTGTTGTTGTGTGGCTCAGTTTCAGATGAATTTTTTCTTTCTTTTTTTTCTCTTCGGCCACACCACGAGTTTTACACGAGTGTGCTAGTCGTTCACTTTTAGTTTTACCCTTCACTTGTTGCAAAATGGATGACGAATCCACTCAAATTCTTTCAATGCAAGAGAATGATGATGATGGTGATGAGGAGAATTTTTTCGCTGAATTAGCTGAAGTGCCAATTGATCCTCCTGCGAAAAGAGATACTTGTTCAAGTTGCGGGTAAGTTGCCATTCTTTGAGCAACCAGTCACGGTTGCAGTAGTCGCGATCGACACAGACAGTCGTGGCGTGGGGGAGGTAAGGCGCGGTGGATCGGAGCGAGGACCCTACTTGGCCTAGTGAGGATGGATATAGTCTAGATCCGGATAGCATCATATTCATATCCAGACTTTGACCCGAAACTCCGGCGTGGAGATACCCTACTGAAACAGGCCCTAGTTCAGAATTCTATCCAGACTTTGACCCATATTAGCGGGGAGATACCCTACTAAAACATACCGAAAATCAACTAAATCTTCACCAATCGAATTGTTCAAATAATTGTCGTGAGTTATGTTTCTTACCTGTTTCGTGCCAATTTTCTTATTTTTATAAAGTTATTCAAAATTATAATATACATGCATACGGTGGGGTGCGGGCGCGCGCATGTGTTAAGTTAGCGACTGTAATCTAAGCAATTCATCATTGCAGTCGCTAACTTAACACACGCGCGCGCCCGTACCCCACCTTCGGTACGCGTGGGGTACGGGCAATGTCAATACATAATATTACGTCACACCACAGAGATTTTGACATGTCCTGCTATAAACAGGTGACGCACTTAACTGACGCACACATGAAATTGCACACACATAAAATAGAAAATCGACGAACATTTCAAAATAAATTTTCCAGTTTGTACCTTAAATATGACGAAAATGAGAATTGTTCAAACTTTAAAAATAGTTATGTATTGACGTTAATTGACGTTGCCATTGAACTTAAGTTGCGCTTAAGTTAAGTAGGCCCTCTCTCACTTAAATTCAAAGCTACTCAAACGGATCGACCAATGGGAGCGCGTAAACTCACTGTACAGCGCTCAATGCTCATAGTTCTTTGTGTCTGCATACATCAGTTATTAATATATGTCAGGCAAGCTCCAGGCAAACTTTTAATTTGTTCAGAGAAACTATTGTTCAACAAGTACAAGATTAGGAGACAGGTCTATTATGCTTTGATAAATCTTTCGCTTAAAGCTTATCAACACTAGTGTGGCTAGGAGGGGTTAGACCACACAGCGAGGTCACTGAGAGGTTGCTATCTCATCAACTCAGCTCTCAAATAACATAAGAAATAGAGGATCATGGGGGACCAACAGGCACCGATTGGGGAAGTTTTCTATATAGAGGGAGCAAGTAGATACAAGTAGGACAGTGTGGCTTTAAACTACTTGTTATTAGACCTATTACCCCAACCAATGAAAGTTTTCTGTATCATTCTTTCAATTCTTTTAGACCTATTGATTCTTCTACATGTCAGCTCGCAATCTGTTTATATTGTTTCTTCTTACACTTACAGTCGACCTGTGAGTGTTGGCCTATGCCGCTTCTTCCCCAAGGAGAGGATTCCAATCGACTCCTGTGTGTACATCATCCAGCATCCCAATGAAGAGAAGCGCTTGCTACGGACGGTACCGATCCTTAAATCTTGCCTACCTCCTGGAAAATGTCAGGTCCTAAAAGGCAAAAGATTCTCAGAAAAGAGGTACAATTTTGAACAAACCACTATTTTTTTTTATCACTTATCTACCCATCAATTCTCAATGTTTGAGGGTGATTGTATTGCTAATATTTGAAAATGAACAGCAGCTTCAAATGAGTGGTTTACATGATTTGAGAAAAAGAAATTGTCTCACTTGATCTGTTTACATTAATTAGATCACCTCACTTGCTTGACACATTCCTTAGTGCATAAAGTGGACTAAACCTTTTTGTTCAGTCTTGAACCTCCTCTATTTGTGGAGAATTCTTTTGGGGTGATAGTTTCATTATTTAGTTGGAAAATATTATTAGTCATACATCCAGTAAATTAGTAACCATATATGTTCAACCCTGTATAGTAATTTGCCATTATGCACCATATACCATTCAATTTATCTGTGGTGTAAAACTATCAGTAGATTCCATTAAAAGAGTATAATATATTTCATTATCTATGTCTACACATAACTCTAGCTATCCCGAACTAGCCAAAGTGTGCTCCAGTCCCAACACGATAGTCTTGTTTCCAGGGCCTGACGCCATAGACATCAATGAGCTTCCCGTTCTGCCACCCAGCATCAATGGCCATAGCCAGGGTTACAATATACTCGTCATGGATGGGACTTGGCATCAGGCTACCAGTATATTCAAAGCAAATCCCATGTTCCAAATCCCTCAACAAGTGAGTTGCATTTTCAATTACATTACGAAAATAGGCTTTTCAAGTTGGTTCGGCTGAAGTAAAAGGAAATTTTTGTTTTCATCTTGTACATGCTGATGTCGTGAAATCAGTTCTATTCCAGTCAGGAACAAAAAGATTAGGTTGTCTATTCGTTATATTGTATTCATGATTGTATGATAAGTTTATATGTTTACCCTCCTCCCATAGTGAACTGGTTTATAGTATTTCAATATCCTCTGAATCCTCTGAATATAACAGCAAACTAAGAAAGTGTGTTTAAAATTTTCCTATCTGAACTATAGCCTATCTAGTTATTTAAAAAAACTAGTATATTATTTCAACAACTTCAGAATTAAAAAGGTATTCCATTTTGTTCATGTTTTGCTCGTTTGATGTCAAATGCAATCATTCATTGCAAGTATAATTTTCATAATGGGATTGGAAGAAAAAAATGAAAAAATTTAGTTAAATGAAACCAGAACAGATATTTAACCAAGTAAGAGGAGGACTTTTAGTTACAGACTGTCAATTATACACAGGTAATCTTTTTTGCACATGGCTATACAGTGATCTACAGGGAAGATCCTTCATTTTGTAATTTCTCACTTACATATGCAGCCCTCTTGGGAAATCTGAATGTTTTCTCTACCATTATTCCAGGTGCAATTTACAAATTCTGGATCCAGTGAATATACCATCCGGACACAGCCTCTCGATTCAACAGTGTGCACAGTGGAATCGGCTGCCATAGCGTTGTCTGTGCTAGAGAGAAACCCGGAAATCAGAGAAGTAATTTTTATTTTCATACTCAAAGTGTTAAATGTCTTAATAGTGGTTTAGGGATGTGTTTTTTCCGTTGTAAAAGTTAGCCATGTGTGTACTGTAGAACCACAAAGTTTTATCATTACAGGAATATTTCATGATGATTTGGTGTTCTAAAATGTGATGCTTTCCATTACTCCTTAGGAATGACCTCGGAAGGACAGACCTTTGTTGTTGATAAGTCAGGAACTGTTCTTTGATAGTGCCTGGGTAGCTTGTGCACTGCTGACTCAATTAAACTTGTTTCTGGATGAGCCCACAGACGGGAAATCATTATGAACAAAATACTCCGGCTATCTCCCTCCTCTATGATTATAACTGCGTGATATTAGGAATTACGAATCATATCTTGAACCTTTTTACATTGCTTCTTGGATCATTGACAACTCCCCAAGAGTCTCTCTCTCTCTCTCTCAGTCATTTTGTTCCTATCGCTTGTTGTGCTAAGATATCAATTGGTTAAACCTCTTTAGAGTGATGCATCATTCATCGATCTGTTGTGAATCTTTTCATTATTTTAAATTTAAAGATCCTTGCCAAAGGAATAAAAGAGGACCAATCCTTCATACCAAGTTACTTTTATTATAAAGTTGAAAAGATGAATAGTGAATAAAATTAATGAAAATTTGAACAGAGTTGTCCCCAAATGTCATCAAATTAAATATCACAATCTGTTGACAAGCTATTGCAAACAGCTTTAACTTCATTTTTCCTTGCCAGATTTGGTTTAAATTTTCACTGATTTTATTCAAATCAATTCAAAACAATAATGGTAAATTTGTATGCCTCTGTTATGAAGTAGCCGGAGGCATTATGTTTTCTGGTTGTCTGTCCGTACGTACGTCCCGTTCTCGTGATCGCGTTATCTCAAGAACCCACTGATGGATTCCTACCAAACTTTGGCCATTTATATTTTGAATGCTGTTATGTCAATTTATATGTAATTTTGATATTGTTACATGTTATGAAATTCCATATTTTATCTTTGTCTATATTTTCATGATGATGGAAATAAATTTCGATTCAATTCAATTCAAATTCAATTCAATTCAATGTATGTAACTTGCAAAGCCAATGAATTAATTAGATTTTTGGGTAACAAGGTCAAAGGTCACAGGGCTCATTAGGTATGCAAAAATAGCTTGTGATCGCGTTATCTTAAGAACCGACTGATGGATTCCTACCAAACTTTGGTCATGTATGTAACTTGCAGAGCCAATGAATTGATTAGATTTTGGGGTCACGAGGTGAAAGGTCAAAGGTCACAGGGCTCATTATGTTTGCAAAAATAGCTTGTGATTGCGTTATCTCAAGAACCGACTGATGGATTCCTACCTAACTTTGGTCATGTATGTAACTTGCAGAGCCAATGAATTGATTAGATTTTGGGGTCACGAGGTGAAAGGTCAAAGGTCACAGGGCTCATTATGTATGCAAAAATAGCTTGTGATCGCATTGTCATTAGAACTGATGAATGGATTACCATCAAACTCATGACATGTATGTATCTTGCATTTGGGGTCATGAGGTCAAAGATCAAAGGGTCATACATGTATATGAGAAATAGCTTGTAATCACGATATTCTGAGAACCTGTTAATTTGAAAAATTTCTTCCATTTTGGTTTGTAAAATTGCTCTATGACAGAGGCATCACTTTTGAATGCGCACAGTCAAAGTTCCATCTAGTTAATGAAGGTTTTGGTTCCTTTAAAGCCTCACTGTACTACTTGTAGCTACTTGCTCCCTCTGTATAGAAAACAATGCCTAAGCGGTGCCCGTTGGTCCCCATGATCCTCTTTTTCTTATGTTAATTGAGAGCTGAGTTCATGGGATAGCCATCTGTAAGTGACCACGCTGGGTGGTTTAATCCCTCCTGGCCCAGCTAGTACAGACAGGCTTTAAAAGAGCCAAATGATCCTTGCCTTAGAGCGATACTGGGTGGATTTATCCGTCAAATGTTACCAATCTTTTTCTCTTTGACTGTTTAGATCCTTGCCAAACCGTTGAGAGCGATGTGTCAGTTCCAGATGAACCATGGTGCAGTGGTACATCACAGCAAGGAGTATCTCAAAGCACACCCAGAGCTTCCTCAATGTAAGTACAGTTAAACCTGTCCATAAAGACCACCCAAGGGAGACAAGAATAGTGGTCTTTATAGACAGGTGGTCTTTATGTACAGGTTCCTTTAGTACTTGTTTCAATGAGAAACCATTTTTCAATTTATATTTCTACTTTCAATGCCCTTTAAAGATACAATGTCCCTTTTGCAGCCAACATCAAATTCTGTAGAACTTTGCAGGAATTTTGAATATGTTATGTATGTCCTATCTGTGAAATCTAAACTTGAGCAGTGTCCTAATATTCAAATTATGCAAGGAAACTCCTTTACTTATCAGCTATTTTCTTTTAAACCGCTTAGAGGCAATTTGCAATTTGCGGTATACAAATATCTTATTATTATTATTATTATTTACTTGCTAGACTTCACTGTCAGACACTATTGAGTGACTGACTGACTTTTTTCATCTTTGGTAATAACATACATAAAATGAGCTGTAAAGGGTACATGAGCATTTGTCTACATCAATAACCCACTTCTTGTAATGTCCAAAATTAAACTGATTGAATCTTTGCGCAGCATAAAACGTACAACCATTTGGTACAATGGTCTGAAAACTCAGACTATTACTTACTGGCTCTATAGCTCCTAAGTTGATTCGACAACTAATAGTCATTATTTTCCCACTTAAAGACATTTTCAAGCCCCCCTTTTTTTGTGGAAGTTCTATATTAATATTGTCTTTCAAATGCCATTGGAATTTAACCTTTTCATTTTTTTGGCCTGCAAATGGGACATAGTACCTTTAATGGAGAGTTAATACGATAATTGTCAATTTCAATCAGCAGATCAAATTGAAATAGAATTACATACAGTCTTTTCTTCAAAGTTTTAACTCCATGGTATCCTGCTCAATTTCATTAAAAAGTTTTGATAGATTTGTATTTCCTTTTTTCAAATCAATATATGCATCAAAAGATCTATCATGTGACTGAAGAAAAAAATTATTTTTAAAATAAAATCATAGTGGCAAAATTGAATTATTAATCTAATTTTTGAATCACTTTATCATATTACTCATGTTCCCTCCCCCCTCCCCCTCTCTATATTCTTACCCCTTCTAGACAAGAGCTGGTTGCCACGTAAAAATGAGCCATCCCCTGATAAGTCATGACAGAGTGGCATCCTGGAGTGTTGCCTAGCAACCAGATGACTTGATCTCCTCCAGGCTAATGATGCGACACGAGGAGGAGCAAGTATTATGAGGGATCATAAGCCTAAGCCTCATGCTGGATTTTGAGGTTATACTTATCATTATCAACGTACATACAATGTACCCATTGGAAAATTCTATTTTTGTATGGTTTATTTATGTGCATGTAAGCTGGAATGATACATTCAGAATAAGTTTGACTTGTTCTTGAACGACCAGGCTTTAATATTAATGTTCTTTTATTATGAGGAAAAAAGGTGAAATGATGGCTATTTAAAGACACCTTAATGTCACCCTTCTCTATCCTCCCAAATATTCCACTGTATAAGGAAGATGATGTCTAGTCAATGCACTACACTTACAATGATCTATTGTACAGTTAGTAGTTTACATACTTGCATGTAACCTGTATAAGAGAAGTTATGAGACAGTAGTTTTGTCTATCAAAGGCATTAAACAGAGGTGGCATTGGTTTTCTTTAGTGCTGCCATTTTGAAATTCGGTTATAATTTTGATGGTTCCAGAACTTGACTTACGACATGATCAACAATGCAGAATAACTTGATTGATTGATTGGTTGCTTTCATTCATATTCCATACAAAATTAACAAAGCATATTACATTTGACAAAACATTAACAGTTCTTTAAGTAATATGGAAATAAATAATCCTGAATCATAGTAATTAAAAACATGAAAGAATGTTTTTTATTCATTAAATACGGAAATGAAAAGTAGACCTACGCTAGGCTTTTAGAAAATATCTTTAAAAATGCAATTACACCACCAGTACTCAACATAAAGGTGACATGTAGTAGTATAGTCCCTCCAAATACTCTGGACCATTAATCATCACAAGCATACATTTTGTTGGAATGCCATTACAATTCATAGCAAACATACCTTTCCTTGAAATTAAACTTACAAAATCAATTGTACAACCTAGCTCAGTACCTTGCTGATACATGTATGTTAAACTTCTTTAATAGTACCAATATTCTTTTGATTAACATCACCACACATGCAAAAGACAAAACTGTCTAGGTCGCTAAATCTAGTATAAAACTAAGACACTGAATAGATGAGATATTGTCTAACTTAGACTCAATACAAGAAACAGTTCAGCGAGCTTGCAATCTAAACAAAATAACAGGCAAGTAGATCCTGATGACCTAGAGGTATAAAACTTAAAGTCTTACTCCTTGACTCGGATAAGCTTTCCTGTAGACGTGTCCCTGTAACACAGTTGATCGGGATAGGTGAAAAAAAAGGTGCTTGCCCTGTTTCTTTAAATGCTGAAAGATAGGGATTTCGGTCTTTCTCAGCATCTGGATTCTCTTGGACAAGTCATCTGCGACAAAAATCTTATTGGAGTTGTAGAGTGACTTGGTTGCTTTCAGTTTATCGATGCAGGCTCTTCTTCCCCTTTCTTTTAAAACAATGGTAGAAACATCTGTTCTGATCTGGTTACAAATGTGTAGAGTGCTTCCTCTTGGCGTCAAAGCCAAGAGAAGGTGTCATTTTCTCTGTCCCAAACTATTCCAAGGACCTTCTCTTCAGCTATCTCATCCAACAATTTCATCTTTCCCTGGGTGAGGTCTCCGACATCTGATTCATTAGAAATCCACCCTTTGGCCTTGAAGCCACCTTCATTCAACACTTCATCCATCTCGGCGCTGAGTTTCCTGGCTTCATCTACCGTCCTTACAGAGTCGCAAATATCATCCATGTACACATTCCTGGTTAAAACAGAAGCTGCCTGAGGATGTGTACTCTCTCCTTGCTCTGCTGTAAGCTTAAGGGCAGTCTGGGCTATTGCAGGTGCAGGCTTGTCATCGAAAGTGACAACTTTCATCATATAGATGTCAGGTTCTCTGTGGTCATCCATGTCCCTCCATAGGAACCTGTGAACATGTTGGTCTCTCTCTGGGATTGACACTCGATGATACATCTTAGATATATCCCTGCATACAGTAAGGCCACTTCGTTTTCCCTGAATCTCAGAAGTACTCCAATCAGATTGTTCAGGAGATCAGGGCCTTTCATCCAGTAATCGTTTAATCGATGACCTTGGAATGATGCTGATGAATTGAAGACTATTCTGATAGGGGTGCTCTTTTCTGGCCTTACTATCGCATGGTGTGATATGTAATGAACTGGTCCTTCATAATTCTTGATATCTGCTGCTGTTAGTTTCTTGGCAAATCCCATTTCTTCCAGTTCATGAATTTTCTTGTTATAGGCCTCTGCATGCCCTGGATTTCTAGCAAGTCTCTTCTCAGTAGACTCCAGTATTTTCACTGCTTGACTTTTGTTATCTGGGAGTTCATGAGGATCCCGTTGCCATGGATAGGCTATCTCCCATTTCTTTTTTCTTTTCCAGCAATGGCTACTTCCTCAATAACTTCTGATTGAGAACAAACCTCCTGAATAGACAGCTGAGAACTTGAAACTCCCAAATCAAAGTTTATATCAAACTCTTCACTCTCAACGACATTTGCTGGTGGAAATAGAGCCTGATTTTGGTCCATCTCTGGTGACATATTCACAGTCACAGCTGGCGTTGACCGAACCACCACCTGTTGTCCAACAAGAGTCGAGATATGGTATCAGACATCGCCATTTTCTTGTCATTGCATACACGTCCTGTGTAGAATGTCAATCTTTTTTGTTGTTGTGACCAGACTCTTGGCAAATATCTCTGTTTGCGAAACCGGCCTTATCGAGCATCCTTATGCAAGTTGCCCTCACACAATGGTTGGTATATATTCTTGATAGTCCAGCCTTCACGCCTCATGTTCATCGGGAGTTCATTTATCAAGCAAAGGACAGGCCAAGTAGCTCTACGGGATGATTTAAATATCAGCACTCCATCTGTATTCCAGATGAAAGACAAATTATTTGTATCAGATTTACTTGGAGATGGTGTGTATCAGGAAGCTCAGGAGAGGGCTCCTGGAGATGGTGTGTTGACGACAAATCAGGAAGCTCAGAAGGGGGCTCCTGGAGATGGTGTGTATCAGGAAGCTCAGGAGGGGGCTCCTGGAGATGGTGTGTATCAGGAAGCTCAGGAGGGGGCTCCTGGAGATGGTGTGTATCAGGAAGCTCAGGAGGGGGCTCCTGGAGATGGTGTGTATCAGGAAGCTCAGGAGGGGGCTCCTGGAGATGGTGTGTATCAGGAAGTTCAGGAGGGGGCTCCTGGAGATGGTGTGTATCAGGAAGCTCAGTAGGGGGCTCCTGGAGATGGTGTGTTGACGACAAATCAGAAAGCTCAGGAGGGGGCTCCTGGAGATGGTGTGTATCAGGAAGCTCAGGAGGGGGCTCCTGGAGATGGTGTGTTGACGACAAATCAGGAAGCTCAGGAGGGTGCTCCTGGAGATGGTGTGTTGACGACAAATCAGGAAGCTCAGGAGGGGGCTCCTGGAGATGGTGTGTATCAGGAGGCTCAGTAGGGGGCTCCTAGAGATGGTGTGTATCAGGAAGCTCAGGAGGGGGCGCCTGGAGATGGTGTGTATCAGGAAGCTCAGGAGCAGGCTCCTGGAGATGGTGTGTATCAGGAAGCTCAGGAGGGGGCTCCTGGAGATGGTGTGTATCAGGAAGCTCAGGAGCGGGCTCCTGGAGATGGTTTGTATCAGGAAGCTCAGGAGGGGGCTCCTGGAGATGGTGTGTTGACGACAAATCAGGAAGCTCAGGAGGGTGCTCCTGGAGATGGTGTGTTGACGACAAATCAGGAAGCTCAGAAGGGGGCTCCTGGAGATGGTGTGTATCAGGAGGCTCAGTAGGGGGCGCCTGGAGATGGTGTGTATCAGGAAGCTCAGGAGCAGGCTCCTGGAGATGGTGTGTATCAGGAAGCTCAGGAGGGGGCTCCTGGAGATGGTGTGTATCAGGAAGCTCAGGAGCGGGCTCCTGGAGATGGTTTGTATCAGGAAGCTCAGGAGCGGGCTCCTGGAGATGGTGTGTATCAGGAAGCTCAGGAGGGGGCTCCTGGAGATGGTGTGTTGACGACAAATCAGGAAGCTCAGGAGCGGGCTCCTGGAGATGGTGTGTATCAGGAAGCTCAGGAGGGGGCTCCTGGAGATGGTGTGTATCAGGAAGCTCATGAGCGGGCTCCTGGAAATGGTGTGTATCAGGAAGCTCAGGAGCGGGCTCCTGGAGATGGTGTGTATCAGGAAGCTCAGGAGGGGGCTCCTGGAGATGGTGTGTTGACGACAAATCAGGAAGCTCAGGAGGGGGCTCCTGGAGATGGTGTGTATCAGGAAGCTCAGGAGGGGGCTCCTGGAGATGGTGTGTTGACGACAAATCAGGAAGCTCAGGAGGGGGCTCCTGGAGATGGTGTGTTGACGACAAATCAGGAAGCTCAGGAGGGTGCTCCTGGAGATGGTGTGTTGACGACAAATCAGGAAGCTCAGGAGGGGGCTCCTGGAGATGGTGTGTAGACGACAAATCAGGAGGCTCAGGAGGGGGCTCCTGGAGATGCTGTGATGCATCTGGAGACTTACAACATTTTATATTGCATTGAATTAGAATCAAAAGGTTCACAAAATGATTTACATTAACATAATGATATTGAGCACCAGCCGATGCCTGAGGATCACCTAAAAGAATTTAACAATTCTGTCTAGAGGCTCTCCACATTGGCTGGTACATACATAAAACAAAATACAAAGATAAGGTCAACATAATTTATAAATGAATGTGTAATATACATGTAGATCAAATACTGTTAGGATTATTATCAAAAATGATTGAAAAAAGATTGTCCATGCTATTTCAATGGCTCGAAGGCATCCCTTGGCATTGGAAGACGCACCTCAACAGAGCTGTCTGTTTTCCGCTGTATGTGAAGCGCCTCCTTGATTCTTGTGGCCAGTTGCAAATAAAAGGAAGGATGTGGCTTCTTCTGTTGTTTCTAAGAATTCCTTGGGAATATCAATGATTTCATTCACTGGCCGCCATTCATTGTAACGCTTGTCCCAGCCAATGTAGTGACCTAAGCCATACACGGTGTCAAGTTCAGAGGGCCTTGTAGTCAACTCTACATTGGCACCTTTTTGGCCGGTCTGCTTGAAAACAAAAATAATGAAAACAATCATGAACAAAATCATCACACCTGTATAGGAAGTTTATCAGTGTTGTTGACTCAAATTGGTGACGAGACAAAATAAATCTTGAATTTGATTTGATTAAAATTGATGCGCTACGAGTTCAATGACGTGCACAGTTTTTCCTTCGTAATCATTTTGCCTTGCGCGTAGACTAGAAGGGATGAGATTTAGACGACGTCAATGCACAGCGAGAGTTTAAAAGCAAGATTTTCAACATGGATGTCGAATTTGACCCATAATTTCCTAAAAGGGACCATTAAATGGATTATTTCAGTCAAGTTGGTAAGTGGAACCAATGTATAATAGCCTATGTAAATTAAAACGCCATGGGTTTTTAATATCCGAGCTCCTTTTGACAACAAAAACCTAAATTCTATGCATGTACATTCTCTTGCAAATTGAGTCCTCTCCATAGACAATTGCCATCGAATGCCCAAGTTTGAAAGAAAAATGATCACTGGTTTTGTGACTTTACTTTAATAGTATAAAACATACATGATCATGAAGCTAGTATAATGAACTTTGATAATCTGTTCACCCTTTTTTGCGGCTATTACCCATTTTAAAGATACATGTGTTTTAGTTGGAAAAATGTGCTAAAAACACATGTTTCCGGGCGAGCAGGGGGCCGTTTCTCGAAACCAACTCCATGACAGTCATATCTTTGTCGGCGACCTACGGAGATGTCATGGAGTGGATAAACCGTTTCACAAAGCCATGACAGACATGATATCGATATAACGCGATACTAGCAGCTCAAGAACATAGTCTTTGTCACGATCCATTTGATTTATCACGAATAAACCAAAACAAGTTTTGGGGCTAAAATTGTTCAAAAAGAAACATATACATATTAATTCTCCTAAAATAAATAACAAATAGTGTCATTATCAAATGTAGATCATCAAACGATTTGCATATTTCTGTAAAGATTCTTAAATTGAAGAAAAACCGGTGAGTTTTTTTTCCTCGACAATCCACTCAAAAGGTAGTTGAAGGATACCGTAATGTGATAGTTTATCAATACGTACTCTTTTTGTTTATTGTGACGAGGAATTTTAGGCAAAATACCTTTTCTCAGCCAGTATTTATTCTAGAGTCTCATAATACTCGTTATATAATTGATTTGATATTAAAAACATAATTTGAAAGAAGTAATTAGAGAGGGAATAATAATGCACATAGGCCCCAAAGGTATGATGGTATCCTAAGAAAGACTATGGAATGATTATGGACAACGGTGTGTAACATTCTTATCTCTTTTATTTATATGTTATAGTTTAATGATTTGTGATTTAATGTTTATATTCAGCTTTTTAAAATTTCTGTATAATTTGTATTATCACTTCTGTACATTTGCATTTCGCATCCCAGAGAATTACGTACCGAACTCGTCTATATTTTTCTCAAAATGATAGTGAAACTAATCGTACATTTCGCGGCCCATGGAATGGCAACAAACTGACTTGTGATGGCGCTTTACAGCAATTAAAAAGATATGACGGGTTCGGAGCAGTGACAACTCATTGTCGCGGAAGTTGTCGCTCATCTTGGCAAAGACGGCTTCGTGAAACACTTTGCTGACAAGTTGCGTGACAGTGGCGAGATGTCGTTGATCTTGTAGTTATGACGGTTTCGAGAAACGGCCCCCTGATGCGCGCTAGTTTTTATTATGATTTGCATATTCGTAGTCTGCTTTTCTCACATGAATCTCACCCACATTTGACCCTTTATTTCCGTCACCTCATTTTCAAGAAATTCTACACCATTTTCCAGATCTATTAATCATGTGTCTAAATTCTTCAGCTTCTTCTCAATGCTGGTAACTTTTTCAGATATATCGTCCACTTTCTTGCAAACTTCATCCAATATTGACACTTTTTGTAGTATAGCCAGTTTAAACAAACATGAATTTAATAGCACAAAATGCATTCTAATACTTTAAATACATTATGAGGTAGGCAGTTCAAGGCAAGAGAAAACAGGCAGACTTGACAGTTACAGAGTTGCTTGGTACAGTTTATCATACATACATTTAATTATACTTTAAATACAGCTCTAAATTTGTATGAGGTAGGCAGTTCAAGGCAAGAGAAAACGGGCAGACTCGACAGCTACAGAGTTGCTTGGTACAATTTATCAACGTGCACTTTCTTTAGAGTTTGATAGCTGCATACAAACTTAGACTCCAATCTCCAATCCAATCTCCTTTAAAACCAATTCAGGAGCTAGGTATTCTCTGAAGAACTGCTCTGCAACATCCATAGCACTAGTCCACATTCCAATGTCGTAGTAGATGCGTTCAAGGTGAAAACCAGCTTGTGTGTACACGAAGAAGTCGCACCATATTTGTCCTGTAATGCCCATTTGCGACTGTACTTGGTAGTAGTACTGATGATTTTTCTTTAGCTTTGAAGAGCCAGTTGTTACAGTCAACCAGTCGAGGTTCTCGGCTGAAGGCTCGTCGAGAGCGATGGAGCGGGACACTTTATCTCTAGTAATCCTGTCTCGTCACAGCACACGCAGGATACCAAACCATCTGGCGATGCACCCAGAAACACTTTGCTTTTGTCAACAAACAGATCGCACTCTTCTATCTGAACATCTTGGTGCCCATGCATTTTCCTTCAAGATTGTTTCATATGTTTTTCTTGCCACCGGCTCCATCAACCTGCCATACTTTAGACTTTGGAGATTTGGATTGAGTGTTTCATAACACATCAATCTCTTGATTGTTGGCCTGGGATCTTGGCTGCGCGATGATGCTGGATCGCTTAATGACGCTTGTCTTGTCACAACTGACTTAAGGTTGGATGCTGTGATCATCCCTGCACGGAATTTGGCCCACTGGTTGTTCTCCGCTTGGCCTCTTGTCTGCTTCTCCACTGCATCAACTTGCTCTTGGCTGTATGTTGGAAGTACATTCAAAAATGTTTCTACCGATTCTGCATCATTTCCAATGCTGCTCAGGGTTTCAACATTCAATGTGTTCCTTGTTTGGACTTCATCGCCCACATTAAAGTTTTCCTCGGGAGTGTAATTCGCAGTTTTGATCTCTGTGATGCTCCGTTCGTCTTCTAGATATTTGGACACTGTTGACTTCTTGCAGCTCGGGTACATGGCGTTAATGAGATCTTTTGCTTGGGTCTGTTGGCCAGAGAGACTCCTACTCCTTCCTTCCTGTATTGCAAAGACAACATTTTACAAAATATCATCGCACAGTTGAATATTTGAATATATTTAATCCTTCACAATCACATCCTGTACATGAAGTGCAGATGTAATCATAATTTTACATCAATTATGGTTTCAAGTCTATTTTTTATAAATCACAAAATATATGTGGTAGCTAATATAGGGCCTGTAATAGTTTTCATCTTGCTGACTAGAACTAAGGTGTCTTGCTAGAGTTTTAATTCGTTCTGGATAAGAATGTGTCGATCCCAGGCTCAAGAGACAGGAAGGCGGAAAGCTTATTTTGATCCCTCTCCTGTTGTTTTCTAGAACTTCCATGATGACCTAGTACATTACTATAATGCTTTACTTGCAGATGGTTTACCTAGTAAGATGCATGTGCTTGCTTGCCTTGAGGTCATTTCAGAGGATACTTCATCTTTATTCAAAAAAATTTCAGACAATTTTCTTTTCACAAGGGAGAAATTACTGTTTGTCTCATTGGGCATGGACTCCCCCAGCAGAAATGCTTACCACGACAGGTGGGAGGGAGCAGTTGAATCAGATCCATGCTTTCCCCAGCTCCTGGGCAAGCATTGACAGCCACTTCCAACTGCCTACACCATCGTCGGAAATCTTCCCCACCATCGCCAGAGAAACAAGGAGGAAGATTGACACCTGTCAATACGAGAATGCAACAGACGAATGTAAATAAGATGCAAATTTCCATTTCAATTTATTGTCCAATATTGGAAATTTGTTTTGCTCACATTTTACAAACGTACAAAGAATCAAAATAAGTTAACATACATATATATACAAAATAACAAATTGAGGCAAAGGTTGCAATAAAGCAAGATCGTAGGTACCTCAAAATATATCACATAGGCACCAGCGACAGCAACAAAAATCACACAACTAACACAACTGTACAACTAGAATGACAAAGTAGCAAAATACATATGTAAGTTTATGGGTGAGACAAAAGTATGTACCGGTATATAGCGCAGGAAACAAGTAAATAAGACAAATTCGCGAACAGACCACTCCAAAAACAGCAATACAAACAAAATGATAGATCTTCAAATATAGCACTTGGAAATACACCTGACAAGAAATTGATATCGTGTACATTGAACAATATGACGATTCAAAGGAATAATATTTTGCAGAAACAAATAGAAAATAAAAAAAGGATGGGAGAGTGAACAAATACCAAATGCGAAACCCAAAGAAATATGAAACAGTTAGGTTCTGAACAACTTAACAAAATAGCTACAAAGGGAAAACAACTTGGGTACAAAAACAATTTTTTTTCACACAATTTCCTAGAGGACGTTATATAAAATAAATGAAACATTTGAGTGGGCGTGCCTACAGTTTAAGGGACAGTGCCCCGTAGGCTCATTATTCACAGGTCACCATCTCCCAGCCAGTAATTATACTACACCTAACACCATGAATACCCAAAAGAGGTACAATTTAATGACTTAAAATAAAAGAAAACTAGCACCTGACTGGGCGTGCCATTCACCTACATTTTAAAGAACAGTACCCTGTAGGCTCATCATTCACAGGTCACCATCTCCCAGCCAGTAATTACCTACACCTAGACACTATGGATACCAAAAATAGGCATAATTTAATGTTTTAAAATGAAAAGAAAACTAGCACCTGACTGGGCGTACATGCTGTTGTTAACCTGCAGTTTAAGGGACAGTATCCTGTAGGCTCGTCATTCACAGGTCACCATCTCCCAGCCAGTAATTATACCTACATGTACACCTAACACCATAAATAGCCAAAAGAGATACAATTGAATGTCTTATCAAACAAACTTACTTATTGAGCTCTTTCAACTTCTGCATCTGCAATATTCATGTGTGTATCATGTATGAATACTGATGAGGCTACCCTGGGTAAACAAGACATATTATTATTATTATTATCAAAGAATGCCTTGGAGTATGCTGTGCAGTCATGAGAGTCATCCTCAACGCCCTCCAAAATTCCATGAATCATTACGCTGTTTCGCTTGCTCCTACAAGATCCACCACATTCTGCCTCAACTCATTTACATAATCCATGTCGGATTTGGCTTTTTTTTATTTCCTCAATTCGTCGCTTCAACTCGATGAATTCTGTCTCCATGAAATTAAATCCCTGCTTTAAATCCTTGATCCTCGTATCCAATGCCTCCACTTTTCTTACAATGTTGACGACTCGCTCGGATATGAGGTCTACCTTCTTGTACATATTATCCAAACCCGACACTTTCGGCGTGTTTCTATCTAAAGCCATTATCCGCCATTATCCGGTTAATGGCTGGTAAGGGATAAAGTTTTCCTAATAGAAACACACTTTCTCCGGCATTATCCGGATAATGCCAAGGAAAGCTTTTACGCTTTCACCGGCAAAATTATCCTTCTTTTAGAAGGATAATGCAGGGGAGGCTAATCGGATAACGTAAGTAGAAACACACCCCGTTCCGATTGAGTGCACATACCGGGGAGAAACCTGGAAATAGGAGTGATCAGGTGATCGGAATATTTGACCCCGACACCTGCTGAATTAAATAAAATGGCGGAAAACATCGCGTTTCTTTGGACTCGAGAAGATAGCCAGGCATTAATTACTGTGTGGGGAGAGGCAGATATCTTGAGAATTCTTGAGGGGAAAACGAAGAGAAACCAATTAGCTTACCAGAAAATAACTGAAAGACTTAATAATCAATACCTCCTCCAGTGCAATAAGACCCAAGTTATTAGCAAAATCAAATACCTCAAGACACAATATACAAATGGAAAGAAGGCCAACAGAAGCGGGGCAGGGAGGGATGACATTCTGAAAGTTTTTCTGTATTGGGATAAACTTTTAAGCCCATACTCAATTCAGGAGAGCTTAAACTTAAAGTTGCACCAATTTAGAAATTGAAACTGAAGAAAGTATTTATTGTCCTTCAAAAACATCACCAGAGTCCATATTATGAAAGAGTACGGTTGGTCTAGCATTACCAATACCACCTTGTCGTCTACTTGAAGTTGGCGTCTGCACCTGCATATTAAAGTAGACTGTGTGTCTACCTGGTAAAAACAACCATGTCTCACTCACCTATAGTCCTCGAGGGAAATACGTCCTCCTGAGGTTTGGTAGGTGCCTGAGTTCTGGTTGTCTGGTTAGGCTGAAGAGGGTGTCTGTCGTTGATGCTCACTTGCTTCACACAGGAAGATCCTAACATGGAGCTCAGCTGGGCTTTGAAGTGCAGTGCTGCCCTCTAGAGGTGAGGGCGACACCTGTCGTCTGCTAGCTCTGCATACTGAAGTTATGTCGTCTGCTAGCTCTGCCGTCTGCCAGCTCTGCATACTGAAGTTATGTCGTCTGCTAGCTCTGCATACTGAAGTTATGTCGTCTGCTAGCTCTGCATACTGAAGTTATGTCGTCTGCTAGCTCTGCATACTGAATTTATGGCCTACTACAATATTGTAAGGATGATTTGATACTGGATCCTGCTGCTGATGCTGCTGATTATACATGGGGGTTATCTTGCAGGCCGTCGACCAACCGATGCCAAACAAAAGGGCAATTATTCTAAATTCACATGGCGTCGCCATCCTCCAAATTGCTACAGCAACTCTCTTTTCTACGGAGATTGGTATGTTCTTTGGTCAAATCGTCTCTTAAGTCGTCGCAGAGTTTGAAGAAGGTTGCTCTTTTCATTCTGAAATTCCTTTGCCACTGCCTGGCTGTGTAAGTCAACAAAACACATTCCTCGAACCAAGTTGTATATTGTTGGATAATATAAGCCTGGTCGACGTCAACAACGCGAGTGCTTGCGTAAACCATTGCAATTTCAGCCAGTGCCATGAATCGTCGTCTTCGCCTCTCTCTCCTAGCCATCTCATTTCGTCTCTGTAGTAGCCTTAGATATCTGCGAATTCTAGCATGTTTATGTCGTGTTGAATGAGTACTTGAAGTTGGATCTGACGCTAAAGATTGTGAATAAAATGTCAAAAGTGCAACGAGACTGACGATGTTCGCTTGAGCTACTCCCGCCATCTTGTCTAGTACGGTTGCCTGGCAGTCCGATCCCACAATACTTTGCGGTGACCTTAGCCAGAGTTCGATGAACTTTTTCACAGCCTTTTTTCTGGCTAGATCGGAGCGGTGTATTTTATCCTGGTAATGCGCGTAGATATTAACTGCCCTTCCCTGGCATTATACGCTTATTTCTTCAACCGGATAATTCAGTATAACTAATAGAAACACGCCGTTTGTGTAATAAGTCTTGCAAAATATGTTCTGTAGAGTTAGAGAGTTAGAGTCAGAGTCAGATTTTTTACCACATACCTCTATGTTCAGATCATCGATGGGTGTGGCGCATCCCTCATTCGTCTTCAAATTGCCGCTTCCTCCTCGCTTCTCGTCTTCTGAAGCGAGACTTCTGAGTCACTCAAAACTTAGCAACGTTTGTAGCAATAAATTATAAGTCTACTAGGTCTTTTAGGATCGAAACTACAATGCAACTGGTATCAGGTATGGCTGGTATCATCAGCATAAACATGGTACTGAATACCATATCGCCTAAATATTTCTCCTAGTAGTTTAACGTACAACGTAAACAACACAGGTCCCAAGACAGGACCTTGCGGAAAACCATATTTCAGAGGATGTATATCTGAAAATTGAACGGTTATTGAAACACGGAAAGATAGCTCTTAAACCACTCCAAGGCTTTGTCACAAATGCCCAAACTCAGAATGCAATCTTTAAAGGTTAATTTGAGTTGATTTTATTGACTCTTTTGATCCCCTTTCGGGGTATGCGAGTACAATTTTTTTTTAATCACTTCATAGATTCACTAACCAGAAATGAATTTCCAATGGGCAGCTTTGAGTAAAAACCTATGTAGCACTGTCATGAAGGAAGAAAAAGGTATGCAAGGCTGAATCGCACTCTACACTCATCCATTATCTGCTGTCCGTACAGTGTATGAAAGATGTTTGTCTCCTACATTCCTCACATTTCAAGATTCAAGATTTATTTTATTTAATACTCGCAACCTTATGGGCTGAATTGTGACTGAATTTACATATTTAAAAGACATATCAAAATTACAAACAAAGGGAACAAAAACATATCCAAGTATAGTACAATAACAGAAAAAAGTGTACACAAATTGGAAATTTAAAATGACATTAGAAATTAATCTAGGAATGGGAGACCATGGGAATTTCGTTGGAGCAGAAACTAGCTGAAAATAATTTAGACAAATACAAAATCAATCGATCAATTAATATAAAGACATATTCAATCATTATTTTGGGACACATTTACATAACATTTTGTTCTTGAGACAACAATTTGAGTTCTTTCGTATGAAATGTGGATGAGTACATTGTATACCATGCAATTTTGGGAGAGAAAGAGAAGGATGATATTTATTTTTATAAAAAATATCAACTCCATAACAGAATTCAATATGTGTACATTAAATGCATTTCTGATTATGTACAGTGTACATTATTTTTATGTATAAAGGAAGAAGAGTAAATTCAACTTTTATGATTTACAGTGACAAATCTACACATACCAGGGGAGTGTTTCACAAAGACTAAGATCAACTTTAAGTTGGACCTAACTATGGCAGGCTGTTCATGCCACCATTTGCTCTCACCATTATGATCTTTAGATAATACTTTTCCTTCAATAATGAATTACCGGTATCAAAAAAATGTAGATTTATGACCATGATTTTCACGTCCCTTGAGAGACCAATGTCAGTAAATGGTGAGAACAAACCATGGCATGAACGGCTCGCCATAGTTAAGTCCAACTTAAAGTAGATCTTAGTCTTTGTGAAACACCCCCCAGGAGAGATTACCAGGGGTCATTCTAACTTTGAATGTTTACTTACATTTCAAAGTAAGCCCGCTCATTTGTACAAGAACCAAACTTGCTATGGAGTACCGAAGTGGTAGCATCATATTCGCTCGATGTCCAGGATACTGGTTCTAAACAACAGGGTCCTGTTTCATAAAACTTGTTATCAATAACAAGTTACAAGCTACTGTTATAAGCTACTGAATCATGGCATCTGATTGGCTGAGAGCAAACTTGTTATCAATAACAAGTTACAAGCTACTGTTATAAGCTACTGAATCATGGCATCTGATTGGCTGAGAGCAAACTTGATATCAATAACAAGTTACAAGCTACTGTTATAAGCTACTGAAGTCATGGCATCTGATTGGCTGAGAGCAAACTTGATATCAATAACAAGTTACAAGCTACTGTTATAAGCTACTGAAGTCATGGCATCTGATTGGCTGGGAGCAAATTTGATATCAATAACAAGTTACAATAACTGTTATAAGCTACTGAAGTCATGGCATCTGATTGGCTGAGAGCAAACTTGATATCAATAACAAGTTACAAGCTACTGTTATAAGCTACTGAATCATGGCATCTGATTGGCTGAGAGCAAATTTGTCATAGAAATTGAGCAGTTGTTATAGATAAAAAGTTTTATGAAACGGGTCCCAGAGCCTGTGCATGAGGCAATGGCCTGGAGCAGGGTAAATTCAGTGTTTGGGGATGGTGTGGTCACCACACCATTGGTAGCCTGGACAACTTGGTCAGTATGAGGTCACTCTTAGGCTCTGTAGTGTAGACCACCTTGGTTTGCTTGTTCGGATGTTTTTATTGATGTCATGTCTGATACTAATAGCAGATCAACATGTATGTACAAATGTATAGCCGAGATCCTATAATTTATGACATTAAATTTTATAGAGAAAAAAATTTGTGTTGTATCAGTGTATGTTATTTGTGTTATGAATTTTCTTGGATGCGAAATGAATAGTTTGAAAGGAGAAAGCTAGAAAAATATGCATGATTGTGATGAGATGTAAAAGCAAGTGAACAAATAAATGTATGGGTCAATAAGTAGAGGAAAGAGAAGCGGGGCATGGCTATATACAGGTGCAGAGAGAGAGAGAGACAGACAGACATAAAGACAGAGAGTGGGTGTGTGTTTGTGTGAGAGAGAGAGAGTGAGATGGGAAGAGAGGTAGTGAAAGAGAAATGAAGTGCAGATGGAAGGAATGAAGAGAGGGGGAGCTTAAAGTGGTAGAAAGATGGAGGAAAGATGAGTGGAAAGGGGGAGGGAGAGAGCATGGACCTACTAATCCATGGAGAGAGAGAGAGAGAGAGAGAAACAAAAATACAGGTAATAAACTCTGAGGCAGTCCTTGCTAAAGGATATCATGGAAAGAAATATGCTTGAAAAAAATTAATGATATATAAATCCAGACAAAACAATCCAAATGACTGACGATACAGATAATGAGAGTTTGTGAGCATGATGGCTCATGAAAAGGAAAAACAAAATTGGTGAATCAATTATCAATATTTATAGCAGTATGTGAAATTGTCTTGGAATTTTTTTCTTCGTTTCTTGCAATATTATAAATCAGTGAAATTGAAACACTAATTACTGCCATGCAGTTTGGCGAAAATCCCATCAGGGAATCAGTGGCGGATCCAGGGGGGGGGGGTGGGGGGACCTGGGAAAAAACGTGTAAAAACACGTTAATTTTACCTTTTCTTGGAGATGGCCCCTCGCCCCCCCCCCCCCCCCCCTCCCACTGAGCCGGCACGATTTTCAAATTTCAGCACACTAAATTTCAAATTGATTTCAAATTTGGCCCCCCCCCCCCCCCCCCCCCCCCCAAGAAATCCTGGATCCGCGCCTGCAGGGAATCCCGCAAAATAGAAACAAACAAACAATAAAATGTACCGGAAGGTGATAGCTTAAGGCTATATAGGAGTATTATATTTTGACTCTGAAGTGCCCGAACTATTCAGAAATGAAGATTTTACTCGCTTGGTCGCTATACTCCCTCTCATGATATAGGTTTAATTTAAAGAAGTTAAGTTAATTGCATGAATCACATACCATAGGCAGATATTTTACTGTGTGCTTCCAGAGCTGGAGACAAGAGGGAGTGGGAATAGGGTCTGTACTATACGAAATTCGGGGATCGTTGGTCCAAGGGACAAGGCATCTTCCTTGAAAAGAGGATCGTTCCCTGAATAATGCTTAACGCTGCTTTCACAATGACTTCTGGTAAAATGCACAATTCCAAACTACAAATGTTAACTTTTCAAACTAGGTCGCTACACGACCTCGCAAAAGAAGATACGAAAATGTGCTTGACCGGCTGTTGTAAAACTGAAAGAGAGAAAGAAGAAGTTGATATGGGTTTGATTCCATAACTAAGTTCAAGAATATGAACAAGTGTTTATACTATATCAGGAATGAAAATTAATAGAGAATTTGGTTTTGAGAAATAGTTTATCAATACCATGAATACACATAATAGTTGACTTTGCAGCCATTATGTCTATCTCATATCTTTACTCTTCGTTTGTAATCCTCATTACATATTGTCAATTTTATTGAATTGGGAAAAGAAAATTAAGTTATGTTTCATGCCGGGTATTCAACCATTATTACTGCAAGCTCATTCAACTCTGTTATTATAATATCCCTTATGTGACCTGACTACTCTGGAATCTGCTCTATGCAAATACTCACCATAGGAACGCAGAGACGGTACACATGGCACGTTTTTTTCAACGGGGTAGGGGGGGGGGGGGGAGGGTTACAAAACGACCATCTCCAAATTTGCAAATGAAAATAACCAAGATATACTAACAATGTGTTTTAATGAGATTCGAAGCTCATACATGCATTAAATTAGCAAACTGGAAATACACAACAGTGGGGGGGGGGGGGGGCACAAAATGGCATGGGGTGAAATCAGTAGCGTACGAAGGATTTTTTCAAGGGGGAGGGGGGGGGGTTAACATTTTTTTAATCGGGCCGAAAATTTCGCAACGACTCGGCCAGCCGCTGAATAAACGTAGTGAGCACTATTTTTTTTTTTTGGCCGGGGGGGGGGGGGGGCACGTGCCCCCTGTGCCCCCTAGATCCGCCCCTGCACAAGTTTAACCAACGAAAGTGAATTAAGTGTTCATAAAGAGGTTAACATATTAAAGGTATCTTAATAATCTAATGTATAATGAATAATGAAATAGTTGCCTTATTATGAGCTGAAAATGTGACTGGAAACTGGCAATCTAGTTTCATTGGCTTAACTAAACAATGTTTATCGGAAATATTGGGTAAATGGCGAGCGATAAACAGTTCGAGTGATAAACATCGTTTTTCTCAAACACTGTTTATCAGTCGATAAGCATAGTTTATCGCTCGCCATTTGCCCAATAATTCAGATAAGCACTGTTTATCTGAATTATTGGGCAAATGGCGCGTCATACACGTGGCGCTTTTTGTCTGAACAGGGAAAAGGGGGAGGGGGTACAAAACGGCCATCTTGGATGTAATTTTAAATTTAAAAGTTTGACAAGCATTGGAAAGACAATTACCTCTTCCTCTTGTCATCATCATCATCATCATAATCTCTGTTATCAGCCCCCCCCCCCCCACCCCACCCCACCCTATTTTCGTCACAATCATCACCACCACCACCATCATGCATCGCCACTACTCCAAGCACCACACCCACCTCCAACACCACCACCATCAGTACCATCATCATTATCGTCATAATTGACATCTACTACCGATGCGATGCATCAATTTCGACGTGGCATGTGACAACATGAGTAAATGAATATCATTTGCGGAGAAGGAGAAGTAGGCAACAGGAATGGAAAACCTTTTAGAGATATTCGCGAATGGTACGAGAAGAAAAGTTTGTTGTCCTCAAAAGCTTTAGCGTGAGAAATTGAACAGATGTTATGAAAACAAAAATAGCTTATAAAGTTAATATGTAGCCACGGAGACGATGTGCGTCTCATTTATATTTTTCTGAAACGAAAATATAACGGAGGAGATTGTGATCTATGCTGAATCATATTCGAACTACATTACATGATAACATTATTTTGTTAGAATCATAAGAAATCTAAGATAACTATATGCTATACCTGTATTTACACGTATTATTTGCGTACCCCAACTATACATGAACGTGTTTTAGTGCGTTAAGCCCAAGATAATAATGTGTGCTGATTGTAATGTACAAAACGTCCCGTCAGGTGTTACATTTCACATATTCTTTCTAAAGTTCATTGATCTTGTATTATGGTTGATATTAAAGGGAGATTAACTGCTTCAATTCTGTAAAGATTTGTCTTTAAATCTATAGAATCATAAACATGATAGAAAAAAAGAGTAAAGGATGAAAATTTTAAATCAATAAAAGTAATGTTTCCGTTTCTGGAAGAAAAAAAAGTGATGATATTAAATGGTGATGATGATGACGATGAGGCAGAAGAACAAAAAAGAAAAGGGGATATTAAAAAAAAGTAGGCCACACAAAAAAGTCGTAATTTTGTGGCTTATCAATTTAACAGGCTGTTTCTATAATTATAAATTTCATATAAGTTGGCCTTTGATTTTGGGTGTTGCAATAATTGATTTATGTAACATTTACACAAATATTCACGACCCAAGAGTAGAATTGTGCTAATAGATACCCGCATTTTATGATTCAATATTTAGCCTCAGAGACGGTGACATTATAGTAATGAGTATTATCTTTAGCAGAACAAAGTTCGAAGAAGAACAAATTGTTTCGTGTATAGAATAAAGAAATAAAACGTGTTTACAGTCATTATTTTAAAAGGCACAGCCACAATAAAAGTTTATATAGGCTTTTAGATATAATAACATCTTAAACCAATCCTATATTAATGTTTTGTGGATGTAGTGATTAAATTGAGAGTGTTTTATGACTCCACTTTTTTTATTGGGGCGGGGAGGGGGGGGGGGGGGTTGGAGCTTCCAAATTATAATCCTGTCCAATCGATGTACCTATACGAACAAGACATTTAAAATTATTCAAAATGAACCAGAATCGTCTTGCATTGTCGGAAAAATAGTGATGCAGAAAGGCTTTCTTGCTCTTTAAAAGTAGGCCAAAGTGTTCAGTATAGAGAGAGAGAGAGAGAGAGAGAGAGAGAGAGAGAGAGAGAGAGAGAGCCAGATAGAGCATAATACAGAAAAACGCTTACTCGCAACGTTATCTGGATAAGGGTGATATAGTCTACCCGTTACGCTCCTTTATGAGCATGATTTATGATTTAAGCAACAATTCCCCCCCTCCCCACTACACCCTCTATCTCTATCCGGGAGAGAAATCAGAGAATTATGTTAATATTTGAATATCATACTTTACCTTTACCCTAGATTCTGGAAGAATGCTGTGTTCTCAGCAATCAGACTCCCGGTTTTTCCCACGAGATGATCATATGGACCGGGTGAAATGTCATTCTGCACGTACGCCTCTTCGTAGTATCCCAGTCATTGTACAATTTTCTCTCGTAGGTAACCCCCCCCCCCTTTTTTTTTTATAGACCCGTTAGAACTAGCTATAGTAAACATAATCTGCTTAACTTGTAAACTTTATACCTTTTTAACTCCAAAGAGAAAAATTGCTATGGTTAATCAAAATAGATTTGCCCATTTTCCTCGTCCAAATTAATTCTGATTGATAAATATTTCAATTGCTATGTTCATACTTCTCAATTTTTCTCTTTTACAGTATTTCATGCCTTTGATAATTTCCCCCTACTACGTAATTTCGTTTTTTGGGGGTCGGTATGTTGGCCCCCTTTTTTTATATGTTCTTTTCCCTTCCATTAACGTCGAAATTCTGTTACACACTTCATATTGTATTACCTTCTGTATTAAACAACAACTAATGATTAACATATGAAAACACTGTCCAATAAATGAATAAACGTAACTATTTTCAGGTTCACGTTATAAACAAACAACAACAAAAATCGCTATTCAATATTTTCTATCTTGTCAACCTTCCTGTTTAATGTATATCAAATACATGTATCATCCTTTTGTAGTAAACCTATTCTTTTGTCGTGCATACAATTTGTTACATTTGGTTTGTAATATTGTTAACATTCAAAATAATTAAGAGAATCAAGCATGAATAGATGATTAAATAAACAGACATCAGTTGAAATCAATTCAGTTTGTAGATAATAATACAATCAAATTATTATTATTATTATTATTATTATTTATTCGGCATTTCAGAAGACAAAAGTACATACAATAGGTAGAATCAATAACAAAACAATGAACTGGAGGGTGTTTCACAAAAATTGTCATCAAATTGTCATCAAATTGACAAATGACAGTTTTTGTTATAAGCTACTGAAATCCTTGCTTCTGATTGGTTATCAGCAGATTTGTCACTGATTTTGTCATTTGTCATTGAAAAAAAGGCTTTGTGAAACACCCCCCTGATCGCGATACAAAAGAGGTGAAGAGATTTTGACAGGGCAGACGGGCCTTCTTGGGACAAGAAAAGGTGAACTGAATTACCATGACCCTCAGGTCTTCTGTCCAACACCCCGTCAACTCTATCCAAATCTGTACATAAAACCAGAAGAAATAGACAGCAAAACATAAGTTTATAACAAAACAAAAAAGGTCTTTTTTTCCCACACCCCGTCCACTCTATCAAAATCTGTACATACAACCAGAAGAAATTGACAGTAAAACATAAGTTTATTATATAAAAAAAACTCAGGTCTTCTTTCCCACACCCCTTAAAGACCGTCAATAATACTAAGCCAGAGGGGATTAGACCACACAGCGAGGTCACTGACAGGTGGCTATCTCATTAACTCAGCTCTCAACAAACATAAGAAAAAGAGGATCATGGGGGACCAACAGTCAACGATTGGGGAAGTTTTATATATAGAGGGAGCAAGTAGCTACAAGTAGGACAGTGGGGCTTTAAACACTAAATCTAAATCTGTACATAAAATCAGAAGGGATAGCCAGCAAAACATCAGTTTATAATAGTGTGTCACATTGAAAAGGTTTAGAGCGACATATTGAAAGTTGACATGATATGACTGGAATTTTTAATTGAGATACGAAAATAAATATGCATGTATGTTACTGTGAATTTATAATAGATTTAATTAGATATACCAGATTCGATAACTAAAAGTGGGTATGGATTAATACCTAGTATGATATCTTAAAATCTTAAAGTTATGAGGATTAATTTTCAAAATATTAATGTCACAAAAATCAATAATTTTCAAAATATTCATATCACAAAAATAAATGAGTTAATATTAATTTCACCTACTATCATTCAAATTTCTTATACACGTACATGTATTTTCACCCACTCAATTTCACCAACTTAAAATTTCGCCTCCAGCCCGTTCGAATAATTTTAACCAGAATACATAAATAATATTGAAGGAAAAAAAAGAACATTATAACAGAAACTTCAAATTATCCGTTCAGTTTTTAGTACTCGTAGAAAATGCGGAAAGTTTCCTGAGATACTGCTTCTACACGGATGTCTGGGAGTCTCTCTCAGATAACAGGGGATCTGTGGATATATAGAAATATAAAAGAAATTCATTTCCTTTAAATTCGATTGCAAAATCATTATCTTTCCATACTTTTGACGCAGGTTTGCAACTTCCATGAGAAAAAATTTGCCCAATTATTTTTGTTTGAATCTGAGTTTCATTAATCTGAGTCTTTTTTTTTTTTGGTTGAAACGACGCGATTAGAAGATATAATATTGTCTGAAAGAGGGTCATAAATTCATCTTCTCAAAAATCCCCCACCTCTCTCTCTCTCTCTCTCTCTCTCTCTGTCTCTCTCTGTCTCTCTCTTTCTCTTACTCTTTAACTTCATCCTATCCACCCCGGCCTTTTGCCATAAACATAATCAATTTAATAACAGACTAAATTAGATAATGTGTAGAATATTTTAAAACTAATTAATTTAATTGTTAGCAGGGTGGGTGATAAGGGTGGGGTCGTATTTTGTTACATTAGGGATGGTAGGGGATATTTGAAAAGATTTTAATGATTTTTGTTATTGTTTTTTGTTTAATTTAATTTAATTTAGATAAGTTAAGTAGAAGTACAATGATTTTTAATTAAGACTTACTATTTTGTTATATCATTACTTATTATAATATCATTATATATATATTGGAATCCATGGAAGAACAGAGCCATTAGGTTAATGGCTCTGAAATGGACTATCCAACCGTTTTATCATTCTATCATTGTTATATAAGTCTTTGATTTTGTAATATTGTGTTATTGTTTTTATGATGATTTTCGGAAATAAAACAAACAAAACAGCCTCTCTCTCTCTCTCTCTCTCTCTCTCTCTCTCTCTCCCTCTCTCTCTCTCTCTCTCTCTCTCTCTCTCTCTCTCTTTCTCTCTCTCTCTATCTATCTATCTTCATCAATATCGATGCTATTGACCCCCCTATCGTTTTCATATTTGAAGGGCCGTTAGTTCAGGCGCGTATCACTTATTGTCAAAAATGGATCGATGTTAGTTGGGAGTCCCATATTTTGTAGTTGTTGTTGAAAATATCTTACGACTGTCAAAACCCCTGTCAGCTCTTGCAATATAGCTCCCTTTTTATAACGCATGTTTTCGTTATAAAATAAGTTTTGTTTGCGGTTGTTGTTTTACTGTTGTCAATCATTAAAATAAGTAATGATCAACATTACAAAGAAAAAAAAAAAGAAAATCATTCAACTTGGAATTTTTCGATGTATAAGCTTCGTGCACAAACCTCTCTTGAACACAATCACAAAGACATTCGAAAAACTAATTTCAGTAGCCTTCCACATCACATATTGAAAGATGTAAACATGGCACAAACGAATAACATAATCTGAACATAATTTCAATGAGTATTGAAATTGCCCTTAAGTTAAAGAACGTCAATACTACTGGGCCAGAAGGGATTAGACCATCCAGCCAGGTCACTGACAGGTGGCTATCTCATCAACTCAGCTCTCAACTAACATAAGAAAAAGAGGATCATGGGGGACCAACAGGCACCGATTGGGAACGTTTTCTATATAGAGGGAGCAAGTAGCTACAAGTAGGACAGTGGGGCTTAATATTTCTTTTTCAAGAATCTTTTTGATAGTGTTTCTGATACTTTATAGCATAAGGACCTTTATGCTCCACTTCTTTCTAGTCAATTTGTTCTGTCTGTCATTTCAAAATAATATATAGGAACCCCTTTTGCGGAGTGCGTGTTAGATTAAAGAAATAACGTGTTTTACAGACAGTCATAATTTAAAAAACGACGTATCCACAATTAAAGTTTATATAGGCTACCACTAGATAATTATATGGACCGGATGAAATGCCATTCTACACGTAAGCCTCTTCGTATCCCGGTCATTGTACAATTTTCTCTCGCAGGTAACCCCCTTTTGGACCCGTTAGAAGTAAACATAATCTGCTTAACTTGTATCAGTTTAAGCCTAGCTAACTCCAAAGAGAAAAAAAATGACAGATTTGCCCATTTCCCTCGACAAAATATATTCTGATTGACATATATTTCAATTGCTATGTTTTATTTTCATAAATCTGAGTTTCATTAAACTGCATATAGGTTTTGGTTGAAACTAAGCGATCAGAAGATACAATGGTCTGAAAGAGGATAATTTCATCTTCCAAAGCCCCCCCCCCCCCCTCTCTCTCTCTCTCTCTCTCTCTCTCTCTCTCTCTTCGTCTCTCTCTCTCTCTTTCACCCCATGTGTATACGAGGCTTATTTGTTTTCATATAAATCCATCGAAAATTTTCAAGTTGAATGATTTTTCTCTTTTCTTTTCGATAATTAGGGTGAAAGGAAATTTCGTCGATAAGTTATTTTAATGATTGACGACTGTAAAAAACTACAAAAAAATTATTTTTTAAAACAAGCATATGTGTTATAAAATGTCACATTTTCTCTGATTGATTAAGTTTAAAAGCCATCAATGTCTCCACTATAAGTGTGCGTCTCTGTGTGTGTTTGAGGGGGAGGGGGGGGGGTTGATGGTGCTCACCCAATGAATATTTTCTTTAGACAAATCTATATTTTCTCTTGTATGTGCGTTTGTATTACTTATTTGAAGGAAAAAAAAACTTGTATCTGGTTGTTACCTACGTCGGTAAATTTAAAGAACTCTAAGGACCCTTCGCCTTTTTTTGACAGAGGAATGTTTTTGTTGCTGTTAACATGTTGACAAATTTGTCCGACACTTCAATTCAAAATATTCCAAAGACAAAATTCAAAATTAAATGACATCAACAGAAGTATGGTTTTGGCATCAGCAATATTTATTTTTTTCAAAAATTGATTCATGCAATAACAAAAAATGTACATGTATGACACTATTTCAAAACAATATCATATACTTGAATACTTGAATATGTATGAATTCACACCGACCACCGAGTATTTTAGCCAGTGCAATATGTTTATTTTAATTTTTGTATTTCCAACAAATTTCAATATTCTTCGCGATGCAATGTAATTCACTTTATTTCTTAATTCCAATATTTCCAATATGTTCTAACGGTGAAAATCAACCCTTCGGCATGCCAAATTCAATAGTATATTTTTAGAATGTTTCAGTTAAGAGTTTCATTGCTTATTAATTGAAATGATAGTTGTCATTATAATTGTCATTTGATCACTTTTATTTGAATTTCAATGTTGATTGCCTAGACTGTTTTAACATATTATTGTATAATTGCTTTTATCATGTATATACATTGTAAACTGTTGTAACCGTTGCAATTCAATCTTTTGACTGCGAAAATGGATAATACTCAATAAAATCCTTCAATCAATATCAATTAATTTCAAATTAAATTCATATTGATTTTTCCAGAATAATGTTTCTTGAGAATGTGGTATATTAAAGCTTGCATATAACATTATTCAACGAAGGCCCTAATTATTTTAACCACTCTATATTTCATTCTTAAGTTACGGAAAACGCACAAAAGCATTAAAATTTAGAAAGTGTATGGTGGTAATCAATTTTGTTATATATGTTATACTTTGTGCAAATGGCATCTTGTTCTTATCAACGTTGATTCGTTTTTAAAACCACATTTGTATGTATTATTGCCAATGTAAATTGTACATAGTTCAGCCATTTGGCTGCGAGTGCAATCATTATTAAACCTTTTCAATAATCAATCAATAATTTAGTTGTTAATTGTAAATGCCTTGCGGGGTACTAACTTACAATACCTGTATCAGTAGTTCATGGCATGACAACGAGTGGGAGATATATGTGATTCTTTGGAAGTAAGATAAAATTATGTTTTCTTTTCCAATTATGCTTTTTTGTACAATGATGTTTTCTCCATTGATGTTTTTTCTCTAATGATGTTTTTCTCTAATGATGTTTTTCTGGACTGTTTTTCTAAAATGATGTTTTTTTGCAATTATGTTTGTTTTTTGGTCAACATTCGTTATATAATTTTTTTTGAAGACATGAGACATACTAGGCCTACATATAATTGTAACCAATTATTAACGAGTCTTTTATAACTGTACATGAGATAGTACTCTAAAAAGCAGAAACTTTCTCGCACCTGAAAATTTCACGATTGATCAAGCTTCGGCCAAAAAAAAAAAATCATTTGGTTGTCTCGACCGCCCGCTCATCATTTTCGGGCCGCTCGTATTTATATATATATTTTTTTAATTCAACTTTTTTTTTTAATTTTAATTTTATTTTTTTTTTTTTTTTTTTTTTTTTTTTTTTTTGGGGGGGGGGGGGGGGGAGCAATCTTAAATGCCAAACATACCATTTTATGCATTTGCAAGGATCAAAATGAGTCACGTTGCCAGTTTGGTCTTTTCAGTACGCAATTAGGTATTTATTAAACTTGCCATTTTTATTTTTCTATGTCAAAATGCCGTTCATTCAAATCAGGTTCTGAGCATTCTTAAACTCATTTTAAAGCCCATCTGTACTAGTTTACAGGAGGGATTAGACCACCCTGCAATGTCACTGGACAAGTGGGTATCTCATCAAATCAGCTCTCAGTTAATATAAGATAAAGAGGATCATGGGGGACCAATGGTCACCGATTAGGCATTTTTTGCTACATAGAGGGCGCAAGTAGATATAAGTAGTACAATGGGGATTAAAAGGTGCTGTATTTCAAAGTCCAAAATACTTTCTGTGTTGGTCTTGATATTCATTGTACATTAAACTAGTCTTTTACCATATTAAAGTGTTTTATAGACTTTGTTTGTTTAAATGCTTGACAATCCCAATGAATTTTTTTTGTATGGAAAAAAAATTATTAAAAAAAAAAAAAAAATGGGGGAAAAAAAAAATCAAAGAAAGACACACAAAAAATAAATTTAAAAAAAATAATTAAAAAAAAATAAATAAATAAATCCGCCCGTCCGCCCCTACTCCAAAAAAGCAATCGAGGACAACCAAACAATTTTTTTTTTTTGGGCCTTATCGAATGTTACTTGCCAAGTTGCACTTAAATATGCCAAGTTAGATTAAATAATAATCAAAGACGTATGGGCTCAATTCCCCCATTGTGGATGGCGACTCTTAGCCATATAACTGCCTTTTATATTTCTAAATTTTGCGAGCGAAGCGAATGAGCAAAAATGTTTACACCTTTCATATTGGCGATGCAATTGCAATCGCTACTCTCAACATGTTTGGAAACATCCGAGAATTTCATAGTACTGTAATGAGTGTCATTAATTACAGGCGAGTTTCATGTCGCGAAAGTTTCTGATTTTACATAGCTCTTCTTTAACTTTTGGCGTAAATATTCCTAAATTTAATGATATACATTAACAGCAACAATAACAACAACAATAACAATAACAACACAGTTAACAACAACAATAACAACAATAACATCTACAACGAAGACGACACGAAGAACATAAGCAAGATGAACATGATTAGAAAAAGTTAGTCGATGTATCTCAATACACCACACATTAAGTAGTAATCAGCTCGTTTGTGATACAGGCTGACTCTGCACAGTTTATGAATGAAAATGAAAAATTTATAGTACTTATTACTATTCAGAGGTACATAATTATGAACTACTAGCAATTTCGAGATGCACGTGAAGCAAGTTTTAAACATGTACCGTGGAACGACCAATCTCTGATAAAGTATTTATCTATTCCTGTTCTCAGTGTATTATGAAGAACTGACGGGTGTATGAAACCAAAGCTATTTTTAAGAGATGTCAATTAATTAAAACGTCAACAACTAAACAAACTCACTTGGAAACGCAAGTCTTTATTGGTCTCAGCCCTTTTCAGGACTTCTCAATCCACACAAAAGAATAAGGATTATCCAAATGGATGTACCGCAAATCTATTCTCCAAGTTATTTTCTCGCCATGCAAACCTGTACTTTCAAGCAACATTTGTACTAAAAATAGATGTTAACAACTCAATTACAAGCGCTGTTAAAGCTAGCACATTACAACAAGACAGATAGAGCATTCAACGACCATAGATATATTCCAAAACATAGATAACCAACTGCACCTTTCATTAGGCTACTAGATATTGGCGCTCTCAAAATTATTGGAATGGATTGGATAACCAACATGTAAATGATCATTGACTTTCAGATCGAGTTCAAAATATACCATAATAACGAAAGTTAAAGCGGGGTTAAAGAAATTAAAAGTTAAGATGGGTTATATGATACATGATAGTGATGCATAGACAGATAGCCGGATATATATATTTATAAAAACCACTGTGTAATAAAACAATCTTGTATTATCTATTACCGTATTATGATTCAGCCAATGAATGTTATATGGGAGAAAGCTCACATTGAATCTCTGCAGTGTGGGTTTTGGGCATTCCATCTTTCTTTTCATGCTCTATAAATATGAAAGGAAACAACAAAATAATTGGTTAGATATAGAGCTGGGTTTGTGTTGAACACTGTTAAATATTATTCAGTTATATGTATGTGTGGATTGTTTCAGCATTTTCGACAGATAACCATTAATGTATATCAGGCAGGATATGACAAATTACTGAAGAGACCACCTAACTGTCCGAGAATGTGGTAACTGTTTTCCGAACATTAATGTGTAGTTCCAAATTGTTAGGGGGCTCAGATCCCCTTGCGCCCCCCCCCCCTACACATGTAATCACATGTAAACGCAGCTCATCCGTAATTTTCGTCCACTTTTTTGCAAGAGGCGAACTCTAAGATCTGGGACCCGTTTCACAAAGCGTTCTTGCAATGACAAATGACAAAAATCATTGACAAATCTGCTGATAACCAATCAGAAGCAAGTATTTCACCAGCTTATAACAAAAACTGTCATTATTTTGTCACTGAAGACAAGTTTTGTGAAATGGGGCCCTGATATATCGGCAATTTGAAAGCCTTAGGACACACTATTTTGTTTGTTTGATATTTATTTACACTATGATACATTTATTGTGTGTTTTGTTTCACTTTAACTTAAAATTGTGAAAAATGTGGTTACCTCCAGGTCATGCAAAGCGTAATATAGCGACACCCTAATGTATTTTACTACTCTTAGAAAACGATGAGGATAGGAAGGGTGAATAATAGTACCTATCTTTTCTTTGTAGTCTGTTGCATCTTCTTTCCCATCAACAGGAGGATGGTGGAGTTCGATTGCGAGGTAGTAGGCCCAGGATCCCACAGCGCCCCCAATGGCGGGTCCAAAGATGGGTATCAACCACCAATGAACACCATCGTGAGCACCATCGGCTCTGTTAAACGATATGAATCACATCACATCACTGGTCATTGTAATGATAATGTATTGGAAGTATGATAATCAGCGGGGTGATGATGATGGTAGTGGTGACTATGGTGATGATAATGATGCTGATTAATATGGTTATGATGATGAGGATGATGGTAAGTGATGGTGGTGATGATGATGGAGGTGGTGATGGTGATGATGATGATCATGATGATCATGGTAAATGGGATGATTAATGATGACTGATGATGATGCTGATTATAGTGATGATGATGATGAGGATGAGAATGATGGTAAGTGGTGGTGGTGATGATGATGGAGGTGGTGGTAGTGGTGGTGATGATGATGATGATGATGGTAAACAGGATGATTAATGATGACTGATGATGATGCTGATTATAGTGATGATTATGGTGATGATGATGATGATGAGGATGACGGGAAGTGGTGGTGGCGATGATGATGGAGGTGGTGGTAGTGGTGGTGATGGTGATGATGATAATGATGATGATGATGCTGATTATGGTGATGATGATGATGATGATGATGCGGATTATGGTGATGATGATGATGATGAGGATGATGATGGTAAGTGATGGTGGTGATGATGATGGAGGAGGTGGTAGTGGTGGTGATGGTGATGATGATGATGATGAGGGTAAATAGGATGATTAATGATGACTGATGATGATAAGATTATGATGACGATGATGATGATGATGATGATGATGATCACTTGTGATGATACACAGTTAGAACGGTGTTTAAAATATCACTGTTTAAAATAATGTTGTTTAAAAACGTAAACAACGTTGTTCAAATTCGAAAAATCAGTGCTCGATTGGCTTAAACAACTATTTATTGAAAAACAAAAATATTTAATTAAACAGAGTTGTTTAAAAGTCCCGGTGGAAAAATCACGTGATAGATTTAACCAATCATGACTTCGTGTTGACATTTTCTCGATACGCGATTGCAATTTTCGCGCACAACATGCGATATGCACAAAGTACGTATACAAATTTATAGTACATGCATAGCGCATGCAGCATGCAATGCTAGTGCTAGTGCAGTGCAGACGAAAATGGCGGAACAAGGGCAAGGCGACGACTTGGTTCTTCTCGGCTTCGCCGATGCGGTTTAGGTGAAGTTATAGAGACAAATAATAATGTTGTCTGTCACTGTTAAATGAATATGATGAACAAATGTTGAAGTTAATTGGCAACAAGCTCTACATGTTACATTGATATTTGTGATTATTACAAGAGTGGTTCCAGTAGGTCATTTCACAAATTTAAACAATTAATGAGGTAACCATTAAACAGCTCTGTTTAAAATTTAAGCAACTCCTTTTAAACAACCCAGTTGTGCAGTAATATTGAATAAACAACAGTTGCTTAGTAATTTAAACATTATTGTTTAACATTCACACAACTTGCTTTAAACAACCGAGTTGTGCAATTGTATTACTAAACAACTGTTGTTTAAAAAGTTTTTCTAATTTTTAAACAACTAAGTGTTCAAAACGTAAACAATCTTAAGTTGTTTAATTTTTAAACAACAGTTGAGCGATTCACCGGTTAACTTGTGGTTATTTAACATTTTAAACAACTTGTTTAATTTTTTTCTAACAGTGTACTGATTATGATGATGAAGATATCAATAATGCTGAGGAAGATAATTATGGTAAGATGATATAGGCCCTAAATATTGTAATGAAGATCAGGATGTTGAAGATGACAGTCACTTTGGTTTTTTATTGTACATCTTTATCTACAACTCCCATCTCGGCATATTAAAAAGTTATGAAATGCGATTTTACAAGTTAACTAATCATAAGACTATTCATGGTAAACTTTTTCTATTTTGACAAAGATGAAAATGACTTACAGCACCCAGACATCCGAGCCGTACCCCATTACAGCCAGACAAAGACGTCCCGAAAGGTCTATCGAAGGATTCAGGGGTGCCCCTGCATTATGACCAAAGGTCATGACGCAGGCAAAAATAATCAAACCAAAGAAGAAAGGGGCCCAGTTGAGAGGGGGTGGGACGTTGCGTTGGTCCAACACCGCACCTATAATGGCTAAAAATAGCCCTGTGCTCAATACCTGGAAATATAATAGAATAATACTGCCAGTACTGAAGGGATCATGATTAACATCAAACTAGTCTGAGATATAACAGTGTAAGATTAGCATAATCTTTCTAATTAATAATACCTTCTTTTTTGGTAACCGTATGACAGTGCAGATGATGCACTCTTGTATGTATTGGCGTGATACACATACTTATTTGAATACTAATGAAACTTCGATTGTACCAGTGCGGGAGGGGGGGGGGGGGGGTGTCACGTTATTGAGATTGGATGATGGATGATAAAGCTACCCTACATAACACTTTTGGGGGAAATACGTAATCCAATCCGGTTAGATGTGATTTTATTTTATTTCGTTTAATGATTCAAACGAAATGGCCCTTCGAGCCTCAAGTGATTAAGAAGGAGCAAGTGAAGAATAAAAAGTAATCTGAAGGAGTCGATCACGTTATAATTATGTAAAAGGAGATAAAACGAGAAATTTATTAAAAGAACATCAAAGATGAATGTTAAATAGTTACCTGTTCGAAGAACCCGGTCGTCAGAGACAGATACAGTTGCGGGAATGTAGCAAAGATCGCTGCCGTCCCATTCGGGCCAAACGCTTGACGCTCTCCACCGTCGAAATCATCAAAGGCATCTGTTGAACAGTT
Source organism: Strongylocentrotus droebachiensis (assembly GCA_035222895.1). NCBI lineage: Eukaryota > Metazoa > Echinodermata > Echinoidea > Camarodonta > Strongylocentrotidae > Strongylocentrotus > Strongylocentrotus droebachiensis. The sequence goes on from JAVYIG010005838.1 coordinate 128,030, forward strand.
AAGGAAGATGAAATGTGAATAAAGGACATGGGGCCTGCTAATTATTTCTTGATAATGAAATGAATATTAAAATAGTTTCTCAACCTGAAGTGTAAATAGAAAGCTGATATTCACTCGAAACCTGAAATCACTTCGATTCTACGAATAATGTCCTAGCATTTTGATTCTATTAAAAAAGGATTCGTTACAGAATCAATATATATACAGACACTGATGATTGCTCTAACTTAAGGCATCTTCCCAATTTTCCCAATTGTGCCGGAAGACTGAATACTTTAAACTCACTTTTTTTCTTCAATTTGACATTGTTTCAACATCGGCTGCTTTTTTAAACCAGACAATATAGGTTTTTTTGTCTTCGATGTACGTAACCCGCTTCCAGAAATGTCTATCATCAGGGACGGATCCAAGGGGGGGGAGGGCACAGGGGGCACGTGCCCCCCCCCCCCCCCCCCGGCCAACAAAAAAAAAAAAAAAAAAATAGTACGGAAGGGGGGGCCCGGGCCCCCCGGCCCCCCCCCCCCTGGATCCGCCACTGAACCGGTCAACAATTAATTGCTAGACGTCGAAAACTATGTCGAATAAAGATATTTTATACGCACCTTGGTAAACAGCATAGACGAGCACAGCTCCGACGAACCCGCCCGCTAGTTGGGCTAAGAAATAGACAGGAACCCTTTTCCATGATAATTTTCCTAAAACAGCTACTCCTACTGATACGGCGAGGTTGATGTGACCCCCTAAATAAATAAACACAGATATAAAGACAGAAAGAAATAATATTAATAATATTCCGCTTTTATATAGCACTTAATACATCAACGATGTCTCTAAGCGCTTTACATAATATATTATTGCCCTGGTCATTGGATTCAGGCTTGTCCACACGCAATGTATGCACGTTCTCCACTCCCTG